>JAFVLL020016490.1:145416-230548 GCA_021397915.2 Tor tambroides
AAAATCACAAAGTAAATGTATTACTGTTTCCACAAAAATAAATGTATGAGTACCATCATATAATAATAATAATAATAATAATAATAATAATAATATTATTATTTTTACTATTTTAATCAAATTTATGCTGTCTTGGTAAGCATTAGTGACTCATTCCTAAAACCAAAAAAAAAACAAAAAACTTTTTTTTTTAATCGAAGTACTTTGGTCACAAATTAATACTTTTTTTCTACAAAGTTAGTACCAAGTTGAAACTCTCTGCTGGGCTGTCAGAGTGACTGTTTTCAAATGCCGCTGTATATTTTTCTACAATATTAATCAAATATCAAAAAAACAAACATTTTAAGGCATGAATTTTGAGACAAGTTGTCCTGGACAAGTTCAAACTCTTTCATATAAGTTTCACCTCTAAAATCATCCCCTCTGAAGCAACATCAGCCATCAAAGTGCCACTTTTGTGATAAATTTACCGCCTTCGGTACATTTCAAGCCTATTACTGTCAGACTTCAAATTGTCTGCTGTGAGTAATGTTCCTGTTGTTATGTGTAATTCATTTTTGTGATAGTTTTGCACAATAAAGGTTTATAGGGATTTAACGGAGTTATTTGTCAGTCACCCTACTGAAGGGCTATGTTTATATACCGCTGAGAAAATGCATCAGCTTAATTATACAGGGCTTCATAAAGGCATCTCTCACAACCAATTTTACTTCCAAAAACTGACACATTTCCAGGTGAAATGGGTTATTCAGCTGGAAAAAATAAAAGAAAATATTATATATAGGGTGGGTCTCTGATTCATGGTAAGTTGATTGGATTGTGAAAAGTGTCTTACATAACACTTGAGTATGGAGTTTGGTAGGAGAGGTTGATTTGTGTGGTTTTGGAGTGGAGCGTATCCTGAGACAGTAACCGAGTGGAAGGAATGAGGCAGGGAGGTGTGGCAGAATGGGATTGTGGTGGAAAGATGAAGCTGTCACGTCTGTCGTTTGGCTGTGTGGTTTACAGGGGCGTCCTTGCCCTCCTCTGGGCTGTTTTACAATGTTGTTTCTCTCTCCAAACGTATCCTTTGCTTTCCACTCTTCTCTCCATTTTAAAAACCGAATGATCCGCCCATTTACTCGGCTGCTGTGTTGCAAACTTGTGGCAGTTGCACAAGTCTCATGATGGTCTTAATGTCTCCCACTGCGCCTGTAAACTTACACTGATTTATAAACTAGTTACTCAAGAGCATTTGCATGGAGTCAGATTTTTTTATTTGCATTTTTAAATTTAAATTTAGTCTATAGTTTAAGTGTGGTTGTTCTTAAGAATTAAATTAACATTGTCATTAACATTAATATCATTAATAGTTGTTGTTGTTGTTGTTACTTTTTTCAGCAAAGATGCATTGCATTAAACAAATGCATTTATAGATATCTCTAAAAAAAAAAAATTCTGTTTCAAATAAATGCTGTACTTTTTGAACTTTATTCATCAGAAAACCTGAAAAGAATGTATCACTAATGCATTAAATTGATCAAAAGTGCCAGTAAAAACATTTATAATGTTATGTAAGATTTCTATTGGGGAAAAAATGCTGTTCTTAAAAGATAATGATGAAAAAAAATCACAAAATAAATTTATCACTGTTTCAACCATTTGCACTATTGGTAATAAGAAATGTTTGAGTACCAAATCAGCATGTCATCATATATAATATTACACAATATCCCTCATACTATATTTTTAATCGAATATGATGTCTTGGTGAGCATTAAAGACTTTTATTTCTAAAACATAAAAAAAAAGGCTTACAGAATAAACACACTTATATTACATAGTGTTTATGTGAAGATGTCAAACAAAGTGAGTTGGTTTGCGGTGTTGAGACATGCTGCTCAAAGCTCTACGTGTCTGGGCTGTGACCCGACCTCCTGCACCTCTTCAGGCTCTATCTGTCTTCAGATTGCAGAAAACACAAGGTTTCAGTATAACGCACGCCCCTATAATTGTCCCATGATTACAGCACTTTGTTCGCATTTTAGAAGTGTAATCTTACAGTTACTCAGAATAAATCACTTTCATCACAGTCGAGAAGTGTTTGTGTAGAGCTTTAATGACAGGCCGGGCGTAGCCGCTTCCTGTTTCAGGAAAAGAGGAAGAACATGGTAATGTAAACGAGAGCGTCTCCTATCTACAGGAAGGACGAAAAGGGACGAGAGGAGGGAAACCTCACTTGTTTCACGGAGGTGGGGGATTTTATTTTTGAACCAGGTTTTGGGCTTTTTGGTGATTAAAACACAAAGTCCTCTTGTATTCTCCCACTTTCTCTGACGTTTCATGGCAAGCATGATGGAGAAACTTGGTATCTTGGTTTTTGCAGTGGTAAACAAGTAAAAATCCCAGCCGTCCAGAAGCGTGTGCTGTTACCTGTGCTCTGGCCAGTAAATGTTTTGCAGCTCTGTCGCTGCCATGAGTTGTGCAGTGAAGCGGGCATCATCAACCTCAGCCATCGGCAGGAAATCATGCGTTTAGAGGCTGTCGGACGTTTTCATTTTGTCCCTGGAGTGTTTTAAGCGATTCAAAGAGTCGTCAGGAAGGTCACCGCGTGAGTTTGGAGGCATGACCGTATGCTGCTGAGAACACACGGATAGGACTGACAGACTCTAAAAAAGGAAACAGACCAAATCAAATTAAAATCCATTTGATAGGGCGAACAGTGACCCTAGAGCACAAGGAATATGTCTTTAGAGATAATGAGGAAAATCCGAAGCAGATATTGTTTATTCTGCTCGCTCCAGATAATATCTTTCTTTATGAGAATAGACAGATGGGTGTCTTGTTTTTATAGATCGCATGAAAACAAAGTCCATGCTTGTTTGCTTTAAGGCCATATGCTAAAAAGAATTATTTATTTATTTGTAAGGATCATGTGACACACAATTCAGCTTTGCATCACGGGAATACTTTATTTTTTAAAATACTTTCAAATATCAAAATTGTATTGTATTTAAGTATTGATTTAATTGGCTTTTTTAGTCTTTGGCTGAAATCAGTCATTATAAAAGAACTCCTGTGTTATGTCTAGGCCCCTATGAGTGTGTTATGACAAGTCTGATCCCGTTTGACTTTTATTGGACTATAATAAGAGTGTCCATTTAACTTCATCCCTTAATCTTTCTCTCACCTTCCTCCTTTGTTCTCCCCAGGCGTTGGCAGCAAATGCAGGTACCGGATTTGCCGTTGCGGAGCCGCAGGTTGCCATGTTTTGCGGCAAGCTCAACATGCACATTAACATCCAGACTGGCCGCTGGGAGCCGGACCCTTCCGGATCCAAAACCTGCGTCGGAACCAAAGAAGGAGTGCTGCAATACTGTCAAGAGGTAAAACAATGTTACACAACATAAACGTCCATTAAAATTCATTTATATTCAGTCCTTGCAGGGAGTGAGCAGTGAGCCATCTGCTTGAGCATCCACTTCACAGTATCATCAATTGGCGATTAATGGAAATGCACTTGGAAATGCATAGATTGGGTTACGTTTCACACTGACTTAAAACTAGAATTTTACTGTTTATTATATTACATTATTATAAATGTTATAAATTACACTACTTTGGGGTCAGTTAGAATTTTATTAAGTAATTCAAATTTTTATTCAGCAGAAATACTTAAAAAGGATCAAAAGTGACAGCAAGTTTATGAACATTTGTTACAAAAGATTTCTGTTTGGAAAAAATGCTGTTCTTTTGTTCTATCTATTCAGCAAGGCGAGGCAAGTTTATTTATATAGCACATTTCATACACAGTGGTAATTCAAAGTGCTTTACATAAAAGAAAGTGAAATAAAAACAAGGAATTAAAAATAATAATACCAAAGAATTTTAAAATGATATAGAAATTGATTTAAAATGAATTTAAAACGGTTAAGAAAGAAAATGATTATACATAAAATGCAGTGCAGTCAGTTCGGACGTAGCACAGTGCTCATTCAACAAATGCACAGCTAAACAGATGAGGTTTGAGTCTGGATTTAAATGTGGCTAATGTTTTAGCACATCTGATCTCTTCTGGAAGCTGATTCCAACTGTGGGCGGCATAATAGCTAAAAGCGGACTCCCCTTGTTTTGTGTGAAGCGTTGGTATTTCTAACTGACTTGATCCTAATGATCTGAGTGGTCTGTTAGGTTTATATTCAGTGAGCATATCTGCAATGTATTTAGGGCCTAGGCCATTGAGTGACTAAATGTAACTGGAAGCCAGTTCATCAGAAAAATCCCCAAATAAATCTATCACGGTTTCCACCAAAATATTAAGTAGTATATGTAAGTGTTTTTTTTTAGTTGTGGTAATATTTAACAGTATAACAGTTTTTGCTGTGTTTTTGATCAAATAAATACAGCTATTGAATGGGAAATTTAGTATTTAGCAAAAATAAAAATGCAAATTGTTATTTTTTTCCCGCTTTAATTTATTCCATTATTGCATTTAACTCTCTTTATATACTGTTTTCAGGCATTGTTGTCTTTTGTAATATTGCTGGTACTGCTGATTTATAAAAGCAATAACTCTCCCAACACACTGTACTCTAAAAGATCCTTTCCCACAACTATATTAAAAAACACTATTTGGTTAAAAATGTCAAATATTGCTCTCATCTGTCATATGGCTGACTGAAAAAACAGCAATTCTGTCCCTGTACATTTTGAGATTGCTTTTCATTGATGTCCTTTTAATGCATTTCAGGAGAGAGTAAATCTTGTGTTAGTTCCAATACGTGAGCAGATGGCGTCTGGAGATTGTGAAGCATGGATCACCGCTTACTGTACAGACTCAATCTCTCCGCTCTCTTGCCTTTAGATGTATCCTGAGCTGCAAATCACAAATGTGGTAGAAGCCAACCAGCCAGTCAAGATCGAGAACTGGTGCAAGAAGGACAAGAAACAGTGCAAGGGCCATGCTCACATCGTGGTCCCCTACAAGTGCTTGGGTAAGTGGTGTTTGATTGACAGCTCTGTTGTCCTTTTAAACGGCCAATTATCCAGAATGTCCCGTGGGTTTAAAGACGCCATTGTTGAACTGAGACATCTGAGAAGCCAGAACAGCACTTCAAAGTGACAGGCAAAGACATTAAAGATAGATTCAGTCTCTGAACTGGAGCTCAGGTAGAGCTGTTTCTCATCTCTGATTGGCTACATGCTCCAAAATATATTGCACTAATATGAAGAAATGATAAAACATTCAAGTGTTTTGCGACACTACTCTTCTACTCGTTGGAAAAAGTACCTACAGTTTAACTAACAGTTTAATTTCTGTCACATGTCTTGAAAACAATTGAAAGTTCAGTTAGTGCTGCCGCTTATTACTCCTGAACACTGAAGGAAGATGGCAATGGGGCGAAAAGCCATTACTGTGTGGAGAACTTTATAGCAATAAAGCAAAATCCCATTTCCCCTTCCAGACAGAGGCTGTGAGGCTGGTGGAGATCCATTGGGCTGTGTGTGTGTTATTGTTTCTTATGCTGCAGAGGCGGCTACAATACATTGCCTCTCCTCCAGGAGTTTTTCCAGCTGTTGCCAGTGGCAACTTGGTCACCCGAGTAGTTTAAACTGTCAGAGTTTGTAAACTCTCTTTAACACCTTCTCTCTTTCTTCAGTTTTTCTTTTTTTGCCTTGCTAACACTCTGGCTTATTGACTAGATGTTTGCAATTAGGTATAGTTAACGTTAAAAACACATGAATGGAGAATCTCTACATAATAATGGGACAACATCTTAAGACACTACTGTTCAAAAGTTTTGGGGTCAAAAAGATTGTAAAAAAAAAAAAAGTCACTTGTGCGCTCAAGGTAGAATTTATTTGATTTTAAAATACAGGCAAAACAGTAATATTCTGAAATATTATTTCTCAGTTTTTGGAATTGGAAACCACTTTTTCCAATTTGAATATATGTAAAAATGTAATTTATTTCTGTGATGCAAAGCTGAATTTTCAGCATCATTACACCAGTCTTAAGTGCCACATTCAGAAATCATTCTTATGCTGATTCGCTACTCAAGAAATGTTTCTTGTTATTATCAATGTTGAAAACAGTTCATATTTTTGTGAAAACTGTGATGTTATTTTCAGGATTCTTTGAATAAAAAGTTCAATTAGCAACATTTATTTGAAATAGAAGTCTCTTTTGTAATATTTTTTTAATGTCTTTACTGTCACTTAAGATCAACTTAATGCTTCTTTAATAAATAAAAGGTATTAATTTATTTTATATATATATTAAAAAAAAAAAAAAAAAACACTGACCCAAACTTTCAAGCTGTACAATTCAGTAAACCATTTAGCAGTACTTTGCTTGCTTTATTTATGCCATAATGCATGCTGGGAAACAGAACCAGAACCACAGAAATCAGAATACACACAGTGGGGTACACAAGTAAATCCACACTGAAAACTGAGGTTTAAAAATTGTATTAAAACTTGGAAGTCTAAGATTGTAGGAAGAGGGACAATAAATAAATTTTTCAGAAATGTTTGATAGATGATCAAATATTGTTTCTAGGTTACTGATCAAAAACACATTTGTGACCATTAAATGCAGGTCTTTTTTTTTTTTTGTTTTGTTTTTTTTGTTTTTTAATTACACTACTGTTATGCTTACAACATTTAAATTAATTGTTATAATTGTATATTTAAATTAGAAAAATGCAAAATAACAGCCCTATGACAAGTAGTTTTAGACTGTATATGTGTGTATTTGGTGAAAAATTAAAAATGGCACTCGACCCCTGAAAAACTGAAGTAATGCAAATATATTCATAAATACTACAGTCACAGTCTACTCGACCAGGCATGAATAGCTTCCCACTGTTACTAATTTTCTTAGGCAAATAAATGATTCCAGTCCCATATTTCCATTTGTTCTAATCCACGTAAGAACAATAACATTTATCTCATTGCGTCTCGTCAGAGAAGCTGCTGTCCGCTTGTCCGTGCCTTTTCCTCCTCCTCTCCTCTCGTGTTTGTCCCTCTCTTGTAGGAGAGGATTGAGTTGTGGCTCTTTGCGGGCTGAAAAAAGCCATTAGCGCTGCCAGCCGACTGTGAAATGGGCAGACGGTCGGAGGCTTTCCAAGATGGCTGATTTTTGTTTTGTGTGCGTGTGTGTGTTTGAGCTGACGCGGCAGCTGTTGACTCGCATCACCTGACGTCGGCTGCTGTTTGATTGACAGGGTCGGGCGGACGACGCACTTTCAGTCCACTGCTTCCTGTGTCTCTTTCTCTTTGAATGACAGCTTGCCAATAGAATCTCATGGTCTGGAGAACCTAAAGCTGTTTTAGTCAGCCTATAGCAGCACCACACTGTTCCATCAACAACTTTCTCTACTTATGAGTCGCTATGGAAACTGTTTTATTGATCTGAAGTGAAGCGTGCAAATTGGCTGAAGATAAAAACAGAAAAACGAAACTGCAGCAAAACCCATAACACAAGCAGATTTTTTTTTTTGAACATAAGTTACTGCGTTGCTTTGTAGTAGCTAGGATGTTTTTGGGTGGCTTCTATAGTTTTACTTGTGCTGTTTTACTGTCCAGATCTCAGTAACAGCATTTCTCGTTAAAAATCGCAGGATTTGAGGAGTTTGATCATTCGTGTCTGAGAAACAAATTATGCTGGACAGTTTATGGACTGATGTTTAATGCATACTCATAACCCTAACCAAAATATGAAAAGTATTGATGTTTGCCTTGACGAATGGTGCTAAAATGTGGGTGTTTCTGGCCGCAGTTGATGGGATTTCTGCTGCAAAGCAGTCAAGGACTAGGTGTATTCTGTGTCTGGAAAAGCAGCCCCTGGTGTTTAAGGAGATTTTCTTCTTTAGGCGCATTTATATCCTTGAATTGAATTGGTACATCAGCGAGACTCGCTCGTGTTCGGACTCACCTTGTCTTCTCACCTCTCTGCTTCCTCTGGGGTTTAACCGCTGTTATTAATGAGGAGGTTTCATTGTGATTCAGCAACATTCTGGCCTCTGGAGTTTAATTAGGGAGAGTGATTTGTTTTGGTGGTGTAATGCAGTGAAATGGGCGGCTCGTCTGTGTCTCTGTCTCTCACTGCAGCGTAAACCTCAAAGAAATCTGCAAATATGCTTGGGCTTGATCTTTGAGGATTATGCAGTATTGTAGTTTGTACTTCCAAGCAGTTGCATTCCTTTAAAAATATCTGATGCATGCTCTTAAAAATGTTTTTAAAATTGTCATTTACTCATCCTCATGGCATTCCAAATCCATATGACGTAAGAAGAGGAAATGTACATGCTGCAATTTTCAATAGAGTAGAAGCACAGTGATCAGACAGCCAAGCTCTTAAAAGGGCCAAAAAAGTATGAAACTTATATGTGCACTATATAAGTCTTCAAAGCCATGCAATAGTTTTGTTAGTTGTTGTAAGGTCATTATTGCATGTGCATTTGGCAGGGTTGATAGTAGTAGTAGTAGTAGTAGTAGTAGTAGTAGTAGTAGTACCAAACACAATTGGATCACACTGGTCTCTGTTGCATAAGTTAAAGTATGTGCAAAACTGTATGGAAAAGAGCAGCATGAGCATTCTTCAAAACATCTCTTTTCATGTTTCATGAAAGTCCTATGATATTACAAATCCACAAGTCATTCATTCAACTTTGAAACACAAATTAAGATATTTTAATGAAATCTGAGAGTAACTCCAGTGAAAGTCCATTCCACCAAAATTTAGATTCTTTAAAAGTTCATAAATAGTTATAGCTTTGATTTTGATTTAGATTTTAATTCACATAAACATTGGTCAACATACATAGAGCACATGAAGTATAGTAAAGCAATTGTGTTTCTTCACCAGATACAAGATGAACAAAGTCTTATGGGTTTGGAACAACGTGAAGGCGGGTAAATTGATTTTTGGATGAACAGTCCTATTTTTAGTCAGTCTTTCCTTGATCTTTTTGGCTTTAGTTTCCTCAAATGGAGAGATGGAGAGAGCTTGAGATGAGGAGGTTTATATGACCGCAGTAATTACATCTGCGAGTGAATGTTAAGAGTTTTCAGAGCTATTCTGGTCAACTGAGAGCAGGGCTCATATTTGACCATTAGTTCTGTACTTTTCAAAACACTGGCTTGATTCAGTTCAGCCGACGTTAACTCCTAATGGACAGTCAGCAGACGTTTTCCAGTATTTTGTTTGGGTTTGTTTAGCTGCTGACTGTTTCATCCTTTATCCTTAATAGTCCTGAATGATGCCAATACAAGGTAGTGCTGAGATAAACAGCTCTTTAGCAGAGAGGATTGTGCTAAATCAACAGCAGCTCTGCTCCACAGAAACATCAGCAGTGTTGTTCAGCTCTCCAAAGGTTACACTGGTTCATTTGATGCTAGTGTTTCTGAAAACAGACGCGGATGCGGGCAGATTCCATCCTGGCCGAAGAGTCTAGTAGATACAACCAGAGATATAAACAGAAAGAACAGGGGGAAAATCGTTTTTAGAGAGATTATACTGCGTTTAATGTGTAATAGCCATAAATCTTTGATGCAGGACTGGGACAGAGCAGAGGAACTGGGCTATAAACTATGAAGTTGAAAGCAGCTGGCCTCAATCCTTTTGTGTCGTTTTTCTTCATAGCATTTTTTTTTCTCCCTTTGTCTCTTTCTAACTAACTGTAACATGCTGCTTTTTCCAGCTTTTGTTGGATCATCTAAGAGTTTTTTGATCATGTCGTCAGCCTGCAGTTTGCCTTCACAAGTCGAGCGCTTAGTCGAATTCATGCACAGTTGTTTAATATGAAATGGAAAATCAGGGATTACATGAGCGCACAAATGAGTCATTCCACGTGCCTTCCTGCTTTTTGGGATTTAAAAGCTTCTTTACATGCTTTTCATCAGTGTCACTCTCTGGCCAAAATATATTAAATTATCAAAGGAATAATTACTCCAACAATAAAAATATATTTGTTTGTCATCATCGTTCCAAACCTGTATGCTGCTATTTGGTCCATGGAAAATAAAATGAGAAATCTTGAAGCACCTTCTCAGTTCTTTTCCATACATTGAATGTCATACTTCATTCAGCATATTTAAATGTTTTGTTCTGTTCTGCTTCAAACACCTCCAGAGAAACAGTGAAGCTTGCCATCAATGACAGCAAACCTTGCACAGTGCATCAGCATCAACAAGCAATTTGTGCTGATTTTTAGAGAATAGTGACCTTCAGAATTCTTATGTATGACTTCAAAAGACTTGTGCACACAAATTGTAAAAAAAAGTGTTGCTTTTTGGTTATTGGCATTGTGGGTCAATGGACAGGTGCTTGTTTGATCAACTACTACATATGCCAAAATGTGCAATATACATCAGAACATGTTGTGGGACCTTTATTTATCCTCCTTTATCCATTATTTATTCACATTGGCAAAAGAGATTTTTCACAAAGTCAGATAGTCCTATTTGTTTCTGAAATAACTTACATAATAATAATCTTCAACATGTGAGGTCAGAGTACTTCTGTCTGAAACATTTATTGTCTACTGCTACAAAATACTGTGTATACTAGTGTTGTCACGGTACCAAAATTTCAGTATTCGATACCGATACCAGTGAAAATCCACGGTTCTCGGTACCAATTTCGGTACCAAAGCAAAACACAAAAACATGCTAATTAAAAAAAACATACTGTAGCCATATGATATGACGCTGGTTATACTCAAATGAAACGGTAAAATGCTCCTGAAGTGACACTCAGAGCAGTTCTGGAGATGTTATGTATTTATGTCCTCATTGAGACAGCAGATGCTGAAATCACCGCGAGCGTCACGCGCTTCAGTGTATGTAGTAAAAAAAAAAAACGTGCGTCTCTGCCATTCATTCATTCATTCATTCATTCATTCATTCACACAGAGACTCGCAGAACACTCGGGGTTCATATTTGAATCGACTTAATATTTACAGATACTAGTCCATTTTGCGCTTTGTTTTAAGTGTAATGACCTACTTTTGATTAATTCATCCAAACTTTGACAAATTTCGTGACATTCCGTGCTAAACTGTAAATTCCGTTTTTATAACTGGATTCCGAGATTCTGTCCGCGTTTTCTGCATCGCGGAAATCATAGGACCGTACGCGTCAAGAACCGGGTTGACCGGGTACTCTGTACCACCGGTACTTAAAACCTGGTACCGTGATGTTTTCATTTTTTTTTATTACCGACTTGGTACCGAAGTACCGGGGCTTTTGACAACACTAGTGTATACTATATATTTTTACATTTTAAAATGAACTGTCATATATGTAGTTAGTAGCAGTAATAGTAATGCAAGTAATGCTGTTTCGTATACATTAAATTTTCAGCGAATCTGATGGTTTTTAGCATCTACTTCAAATAATAATTTAATCAAACTGAATTAAGACATTTTTATACAAAATTAAATTGGAAACGCACATTAGATATTTTTATTTTTGAGATAATTGTAGTTAAATGATGCCGAATTAAACATGATACTATGTAATGGTGTAGAATACTACATGTTTTGAAATGCTGTATAATGTCTGGTTTTGCATTGTATTTAGTAGAAAATAGTAGGTGTCATACAGTGGCAACTTTGTATTTTTAGTATTCGTTAAGCAGTGTATTTTTTCCATTTCCTGGCTGGTTGTTTGGTTGTAGAAGCAGAATACTGCACTTCTCTGCCCCACTGCCTCGCTCTTCACATGATATCAATGCGATACCCCGTTTATTCCAGTTGAGCAGCAGTGTGCAGTCCTACTGACGCTGTCAGGACTTATTTTCTGCTTTTTCTACTGCAGCTGTAAAATAAATAATGTAATTGCTGAATCACCCACATGCTTTTTCAGCAGAGCAGATTGTGTTGTGAACATTCCGGGTTCAATACGAGTTAAGCTTTATCGACGGCATCTCTGACATGCTGTCGATTGCCACTGAAAATAATTTTGATGCGCCCCTCAGCTTGTAAAAACAAGCAAAAATCATTTACATTTAATGCGCTTATAATGGAAACCTATGGGACAAGGCATAAAATACACTTTAATGTAGAACCACTGCTGAAGATATGCTATATAATCTTGTCTGTTTAAACAGATTCCTGTCATGAACTTTTAAAGCCAGTTATCCTATTAACCTTACAAGCAAAGTTGCTGCAAATGAAGTTGTTTTTTTTTTTTCCATGATAATCAACAGTGTGTTGTTTTGAATATATAACATTCCTCTACACGTCTCAATAGCACGAGCAGGTGTTTAGAAGCAATGCATTATTTCATAATGTGACTTAATGTGAGTTTTTGTTTTTCTGTTTTTCCATTTAAATTTCAATGGATAAATTTAAATTTTAGTAATCAAAAATCATGTCCAATTTAATTGAAATCATGAAACTTGAAGACAATTTAGCAACAATTTAGTAAATGTTAATTTAAAGAAGAAAAAATGTCAGAGTTAAAAAATATTAAGAATGCCAAGAAATCCATTTTATTTATTTTTTTCAAAAATTCTGTCTCCTCATTCTTCTGGGGTCTGTTTTAATGCTTCAGGTACATTTAGTTAAAATAATCAAAAAGCATGTCTAATCAAATTCATAGGACTTTTAACAATGTTGGCTACTAAAAATGTATACTATTATTATTACTTTGAGAACTACATTCTTTTGTAGAATATTACTATATTTTTGTCACAATTTCTTCAAGTTAAACCAAATTTTTATTTTTGCAGGTTATCATGAAAACCTTTTGAGTTTCTGTGTGTGTGTGTATATGACAATAGTTTTTGTCAAATGAATTGATGAAATACTTGTGAAGTGACTCCTGGAGCAGCTCTGGAGATGAAGTTTGTGTTCATATTCATGTCCAATAGTATTTTTGCAGTTCATTATTCACAAACCCAAGTCTATATCGCCATTTGATCAAGAGTACAGTCCTGCGTTTTAATTTATTCATCCAGAATTTGCCAAATTCCAAGACAGTCCACATTATACAGTCAGTTCCTTTTTTTAAAAAAACGGATTCTGTAATTTCTTCCACGTTTTCTTCCTAAAGGAAATCATAGGGCCCTAGTTAGTGTTTGGCAGTAGTTGTTGAATGAGTTGTGTGAGTAAGACTGAATGTGTTGAGTCATTCAGCTTAGATGCTGTTTTCAGTTATGTCAGGACTTTAGTTAGTTTGGCCCCTGAGGGCCGATGGGACGAGTTTTTGGCAAGAATGCATTTGTGAGTTTGTATGGCGAGGAGAGGCTTTGGTTCGTACAACAGATGTGTTCTCTGCTATTTCCAGTTCTTTCCTCCAAACCCTCTCATTTTCCAAAACACTGGCCTTTTCTTTCTCTCCTGTCCGCCTTTCCTCGGCGCTCTGGATTCTGGCTGATTTGGCCCTAGGCCTGTTTTGTGGTAATGGCTAAATGAGCAGTTTGTGGACTGTCACAATCCTCTTCTATTGTGAACAGACTTCTGGTCATTAAAGGATTCAATCTCTCTCTCTCTCGTTCAGGCTCAAAGGTCGGATTGGCCTCCCAGCTGTCCTGAAATCAGCTCTGTAATAACTCTCCTGCATATGGCACACAATCCCATGCTGACCCATCTGATGGCATCTGAGCTTCTCAGCTGTCACTCGCTCATTCACACGTTCCCTTTACTGTTTCATTTACACATTAATCCTTGTTTAGTGAAAATTAATCAAAATTGATTAAAGAAGATGGAAAAAATATTGCATCAAAAAAAAAAAACACTTTGTTTGGACTATCAATTCAGTTGATGTTTTCAGTGATTAACTTCTATTTTTTTGCCCAGCTCTATATTTTTCAATTTTTTTTTCAATTTTTTTTTTTTAAATGGTGTCGATTCAATATCGATCCTCAAAAGCCACAAATTGATCTTTCCTGGTATTTATTTCAGCAAACTAAATCCCGTCAAAAATATTTGGTTTTACGTAAAGAAACTGACAGAAATTTTTTACTATTGTGCAGTCTTAAGACTTGATGTAACAACAATACTAGTACTACTAATTCATATTAATAAATTAATTTTTTTAAAGAAATAATCACATTTGTTTTCTTTTTAATTTTAACAGTACAGCTCCGTTGTTCGGCACTTTGTTAGCAAAAAATAAAAGGGTTTAATTTTCATGCCTTGATTTGATTACCAGAAAATTTAAGAAAAACATTTTATAGGGCCCTAATATTGTTTAAAAAATAGGCCCCTATACAAAAAAAGCATAGGTTTAAAATAAGGTCTGTGGCTCTTAATTTCTTTAATTCAACATTTGTAAACTGATGTTTACTTTTTCATTTTTCGAATCAGATCGAATCGAGAGCTTGCGAATCGGAATCGAATCGGAACATCTGAATTGATACCCAGCCCTATTAACTTCCTTCATTTGGCGTGACTAAAAAAATAACGCGTGCTAATTTTATTTTTTTTATTAAATGTAAAAAAAATAAAACTAAACTACATTAATATGGTTGTAATTGTAATATTGAGTTAATATTAACAAACTTAAGCCCAGTTAGGATGAGAAAATGTGAAAGATTTGCCTGTATAAAACCGAAATCATATTGTTTTGTGCAATTACTAAATCACAAAGGCTGAGTGTATTTAATTAAATAAATGTCACATGTTTCATAGTGAAATGCTGCACTGTTCATACTTTCAGTATTAGTGTTATTTTTCTTAAACGCTCGATTTAGTGGAATACTACAATAGTAATTTAATTTATTAGTAATTTTATATTTGATTTAACATATATTTAAAATAATATAATTTTGTCTAATAATAACTGTTATTTTAAATAATTATTGTATAGCCATATTGACACTGTATATAATCACAAAATTCTGAAGCCGTACAAGCAAGCACAGCAAACCTTTTTTTTTGTCATATTTTAAAATGGCAGTCACAATTTTTCAGAAAACTTGGATTTTTGCCCCCCAAATTGTGCAGCCCAAAGTCCTACTAATTAAGTGTTGTGTCGGGTTTTTCTGTGCTCCTGATATTTTATTGTTCAGACAAATAGGTAGTTCTGCCCCAAACCTACACCATTGGTTGAGCCAGATCAGAGCAAAGTTTCTTAGTACCACCACGGTCAAACTCCCCAGGATTCTTAAACTCCTTCAAGAACGCAATGAGACCTCCTGCTGTATTCACACTCTCTCTCAGCTGTGAACGGGGCGGTCTGTGTGCACCAGATCTTTGTTCTGTCTCCTGGTACTGACCAGATGTCTGTTCAGATGCCACTTGCCCTATTTGTAATATGCTCATTATAGAATGCAAAAGACCATGTGTTGATGAATTATTGAGCCGTGTTGTCTTTTGCTGTCCCGAATTTACAATTCTGTTTTGTTAGAGTGGTGGTTAGATGTTTTGCTGTTTGCATTGTCCCAGCTGCATAATATTAAAGCCTCAGCTTTGCCAATAATCTGCATGTTGTGTGTTTGTATGTTTTCAGTTGGGGAATTCGTGAGTGACGTCCTCCTGGTGCCAGAGAAGTGTAAATTCTTCCATAAGGAGCGTATGGACATGTGCGTGAGTCATCAGCAGTGGCACGGTGTGGCCAAAGAGGTGAGATATCAGCGTCCAGCATCCAGTGCCACATACAGACACAAACTGAATAATCAGATACAGCGCAACAAGTAATGCAAAGATGCTACCAGCGCAACAGAATAGAAATCTAATATACAGCTTTGTAAAACCAGCTTTTAGACCAATGAGATGAGATGTTCAACCGATATAGGGAATACAAAAGATTCAGATGGAGCCAAATCAGTTTGAAATGGAAATTCTATAAGCTGAATTTCTAAAAACACAATTAGATCTGGATTCCCTTTAGTGGTTTAGTTAAATTGTAATAATCAGAAAGCATGTCTAATCAATAGATTAATAAAATATTGATGAAACTAACATTTTAATAGTATATATTTTTTATTTTTTACAAAAATAGTGCTCTCAGAAACAGTGCCCTTTCTCAGAATTGTGATTCCTTGAATTCAGTCGATTGTGTTTCCGCAATTCAGTCTGTGTTTTCAGCATCACAGAAATCATAGGACCCTACAGAACATGGCTTTCGCAAACTGTGATTTTCATCTATACTCTGATTGATATCTGTGCCGTCCTCCATCCTTGTTAAAATCAGTGGCTTTTAGTGTAGAATGGAGAGTGTCTCGCTCTTATTCTCTCACAGTCTTTCCTGCTGAATGCTTGAGTCCTCACATTTCACTCTGATAATTGGATAAGCCGATCTGCTGTAATACTGCTAATCTCTAAACTTCTACCACCTCACACACACATACGCTGCTCTCCAAATCTGCTATTGAACAGTTCGTTTTACACTCGCTCACATCTCATGAATGCTACTCTGCTTCTGCCTCTCTTATTTTATTAACTGTCTTTCCAGTTTCCCTGCCGTCTGTGCTGTCTTTTCTAATTGCTGGCGCGTCCACCCCCTCAGTCCTGATTCAGCTTGAATCTTCCACACTTTGAGTTTTTGTAGAGCATTTTCACAGTTTTGGCTGTGACAACTGCATTC
This sequence comes from Tor tambroides, assembly GCA_021397915.2. Lineage (NCBI taxonomy): Eukaryota > Metazoa > Chordata > Actinopteri > Cypriniformes > Cyprinidae > Tor > Tor tambroides. Next base: position 161,939 of record JAFVLL020016490.1, read on the forward strand.
ATTTGCAGGCTTAAGTTCTTCAAGTTTTCGTTCTTTCTGTGTGTGAGGGATAAAGTAACTCCTATCCTGAGCTTGCATAACTTGGGGTCACTTACTAACTGGAAGTTTGATGTGTGGCCAAAAAATAGAAGAAAAAAAACACATTAATGGAGAATCTCTTCATAATGAGGCATCAACATTTTAAGACACTCATGCACTAACATTTAAAGTTTGGGGTCAGTAAGATTTTTTTTTTTTATTTTTTTTTTAAAGTCTCTTATGCGCACCTTTATTTTAAGGGTGCATTTATTTGATCAAAAATACAGTAATATAGTATGAATTAATGAATTATTACAATAGAATTCACCTGCTTTCTATTTTAATAGATTATAAAATGTAATTCATTCCTGTGATAAATGATCCTTTAGAAATCAGAAATTCTGAAAGGTTTAAGATATGCTTCTTATATGCTATTCAGTAATTATTGGTGCTCAATTATTAATAATAGTGCTTATTATGAATGTTGAAAACAATGTTTTTGCTGCTTAATATTTTTGTGGAAATGGTGCTACTTTTTTGATGGATAGGATTATTTGATGAATAGAAAGTTACAAGGAAAGAATGTATATTTAATATCTAATAGAATTTCTTTTGTAACAATTATAAGTCTTTGCTGTCATTTTTGCTTCGTGACCAATTTAATGCATCCTTGCTGAATTAATAAATAATAAGCGTTTGAATGGCAGTGTATCGTTCTTGCTTAAAATTCATGGTTTATATTTAATGGTCATGTGGTGATTGCTAATCTTGTGAAATTTAATAATTCACAAATTTAATACACTTAATCACTTGATTTATTACATTTTTTTTTCTTTAATTTTTGACATTTTCTACATTTATTTTGTTGGGTGAAACCAAAAGATAAGATTCATAACTGAAAAAATTTGAATGAAACAAACAAAAAAAATCAATATCAAAAATAACACTAAAATGCTTCTTTATAAAAAGTAAAGCAAAATCACCATCATATCTATGAAGTCATTGTGAAAACTGCAGCAAAGTTTTGGTATCTCACATGTCAGCTTGAAATATATGTATAGCAACAGTTTAGCAGTTTTTGAACTAAAGTTAGCATCCCAGACACGTATTGTCATCACTACTTCCTCGTGAATGAATTTGCAGAATGCTGTGAACTGTGTGTACAGAATAGGGTTGAGCATGTAGAAGAGGACACAACCGAGTGTGTACGTGGTCACAATGTGTGTCGGTACTGTAAATCACCCCGAGCTGCCGTCATTCATTCTCAGCGTGTGCGTACTGAAAGCATCTGCGTGCGCTGACTCTACTGATCCCGGGACAGACATTTAAGAGCTCTACTGAATTTCTTCGGGCTGTTCTTACACAGCAGACTGGCCTTTCAAAGCACATTTGCTCTAATCGAATGGGATTTCTTGACTCTCCGTGTCTCTATCTCTCTGTAGGCCTGCTCTAAGGGGAACATGGTCCTGCACAGCTACGGCATGCTGCTGCCCTGTGGCATCGATAAGTTCCACGGCACTGAATACGTCTGCTGCCCGTCTACTCGTCCTGAAGAGCCCGCACCTCCTGCTTCACCCTCTAAAGAGCTAGATGATGAGGATGAAGACGAGGATGAGGAGGTGGATGAGCCTGTCGTTGAGGATGAGGATGATGATGAAGCAGTAGAGGAGAGGTAATGCAGTGCACGTACATGTGATCACCACGGATGATGACTTTAATAAGGATAAAGATTAAAGATTTATAAATCATTCTAAATATAAAAGAGTAGCAGAGTCTACACCACAACTACAGGGATAACAACACAGGGAACAATATCATTGGAATCACTTTCAGAACGATTTTAACCAGCTGATCAACAATAAAAACAGGCATAAAACTGCCTTTCATTTACCACAATTTTAGTTAAATTAATTCACTACAATTTTACCTTGAACTGTGAAGAAGAAAACAATATCATAATTTCTGTGTTCACATGAAAATGCATTTTATTGAAACTTTGCCACACCAGGTCAAGGTTGTGTTTTTATTTATTTTTTTCCCCATCTCTGATCACTTCCATACAGCTCCAAAGGTTTAGTCCAGTTTTAAGATATCATACAGAACTACATTTACATTTAGTCATTTAGCAGACGCTTTTATCCAAAGCGACTTACAAATGAGGACAATGGAAGCAATCAGAATCAACAAAAGAGCAATGATATGCAAGTGCTATAACAAGTCTCAGTTAGCTTAACGCAGTACACGTAGCAAGGTTTTTTTGTTTTTTTAATTATATAATAAAAAGAAAACGGATAGGAAAGAATAGAGCAAGCTAGTGTTAGAGAACTTTTTTTGCTTTTATTAATTATATAATAAATAAAGAAAACACAGAATACAAAAAGAATAGAGAAGATGTTTTTTTTGTTTTTTTATAAAAGAAAACAAGCAGTTAGTAAATGAATAGAGGGCAAGTTTTTTTTTAAAGAATAGAATTAGAATAGAAATTAAACTATTTTAATGTCTGTTTAAATATATGCACTGTCGTTCAAATGTTTATAGTTGGTAAGATTTTTCAAAAATGTTTTTGATAGTCTCTTATGCTCACCAAGGCTTTGATCAAAAATACTGTAAACTTATAAAATTTTACTACAACTTTTAAGACCTGTTTTCTATTTGAATATACTTTAAAATGTAATTTATTCCTGTGATGCAAAGCTGAATTTTCAGCATCATTACTCCAGTCTTAAGTGTCAATCACAACAGGTATCTTCACAATCCTTCAGAAATCATTATGTTATGCTGATTTGGTTTCTTCTTATTTTGTGAAAACCACAATAGTGTTTTTTTTTTTTTTTTTTTTTTTTTTTTTTTTAAAATAGTCTTTGATGAATAGAAAGTTTATTTTAAAAAAAAGTCTTTAGTAACACAATAAACAGGGGTGCACATAAGTGGTACGCAGGTCTGCATGCGCGACCAAAATAAAAAAAAAAAGTGCTGTGTAAATAAGTTCTGACAGCGCATTTGCGTACCGACGTGGTTGACAGCTGTTAATGCACAATTACCATTTTAGATCGACAAAATGTACTGTATAAGATTTTTATTCAAACTGAAAGCATAAATCTAGGCTATCCACTGCCGTTTTCAAAGCACAATGCGAAACTGTGACATTTCATTTTCACTGATGCTCTTCAATCTGCAGTGCTAAACCCGGAAATGCATATACTTGCTGACAACCTGCCAAAATAAAAGCCTGCTGATTTTGAGTTTGAAAATGATGAAAATTCATATTAAAAAAAACAACAAAAGAAAAAGTAGTAGTAAATATTAGTATTTTATTCAAGTTTACTATAAAATAATATTATCATAATATTATTGCCATAATATTATCACTATTATTAATTTGTTTTCATAGTTATATTTAATGAGTCACACTATATGCAGTGTGAGGACCAAACCAAATCTCCAGGTTCTCTTATGAGAACCAGGCGGAAAAACTTATTTACCCCTGATTATAAATGCCTTGACTGCTACTTCTGATCAATTTACTAATAAATCCTGAATGAAAGTAATAATTTCTTGATCTTAAACTTTTGAACAGTAGTGTGCATTACAACTGATCTGTTACATTTAATTTTACTTATAGAATAACTGCAGTAATACAGTAAAAAACATATTTTGTGTAGCATTTTATGTGATTATGACATTCTTTTCATCAACAGATCATCAGTAAAATAAGTTCCCTGGCATGGAAAGTTGAGCTCTAATTTAATCAAACTTAGTGATTGCTAAAAACTGGCTGACTCATAAGTCATTGTTTTTTTTTATTGTCAGTTATTTACTCATCCAAATTTTTGGCAGAGGCACAGCCTCCTTAGCCTCCTCGGAGAAAACACCCCGGCAAGCTTATCAAAGGATGATGTATCAGTATGACTGTGAGCTGTCGTATCTCATCACGCTTTGAGGAGTAGTAGCTGATACGTTGTGTGTGAGAGTGTGCACTGTGTGAGCGTTTGTGTAGGATAAATTAGGTTGACCATCTGGATATTTTCGAGTGCCATGCCTTTGACCTCTGACAGCTGCTTGATTCACTTCCATAAATCATAGAACCTCCAACCTGTGCTCCTCCTCTCCCTCTGTTTCCTATGTTCTCCTTCCCTCTCATCCCATTGTGCTCCTGTCATTTTTGTCATATCTCATCCTGCTTTTTTCCTGAATTACACTACACTAATATGTCCTTCATTTGTAGTTCACCTAAAAATAAACATGTCGTCATTTACTTAAGTATCATTTATATACTATTATAGCTTTTGTTGTTTAAATTTTACTTTTTGTAATATTTTATTTTAAATTTTCATGTTTTTATTAATTTTGTTGTGTGCTTTTGTAATATTAGTTATTTTTAATGTCTATAGGCTATATAATTTTTATTGTTTAGTTTGTTATTTTAGTACTTCAGCTTAAACCAAACCAAAATGAGAAATGTTACCTTGAGAAATAACTGAAATATTTAATTTAAAAAAAAAACTATTTCAGCTAATGTTTATTTTATTTCAAGTAATGTTTTATTTTATGGTTGTCATTTTAGATAATGAAATTGACATTTCATTCAAAGCATGGATCAAAAAAAGGATAAATCTTGGAAAAATGTTCAAGCTGCTCATAAATGCAAATTGCTATTTTAAAGCTCTTTAAAATAGTTTCTCTTTTAAAAGGATACTTTGGCAGTGATGCTATTTTAAATGTTGAGTAGGGTGTAGATTGGGACACTACTGCTGTAGATAAATGTAAATAAAGGCAAAAAGGCTAAGAAAAATGTACTTCAAAATCATGTTCATCCTGTCTTTTCTTGTTTTTAGTGATCCTGTTGCCAACGAGCCACCCACTCCAGAGGACACAGCTGAAGAGGAGGAGGAGCAGGAGGACGACGGAGACGAGGAGGACTACCACTACATGTACGAAGATGAAGAGGACGACCGAGACAGTGAGGAAAAAGACGTGAAGAAAGACAAAGCTGCCATCCCGGAGAGCCAGGATGTTGATAAATCTCTACAGGAAGTGGAAGGTCTGTATCACACTGTTTGCTTTATTTATTTCCTTACTGCCACAGTGTGATTCATTGATGCATATTTCTGGTCCTGTACACTGTAGAGGTTACAATTATTGACTTTTATTTTTAGTAAAAAAAAAAAAGTATGCATTTTATTGTTTGGCATTGTCTATACATCCTATATAGCGCAACAGTCCGGGGTCTAGAAATAAAAATCTCATTCACTTTTTCCATAGAGAAATATTTTCTTTTATCAGTATGTACATTGCAAGAAAGATTAAGAAAAGATACGACTCTGTTAAAGCCACACGTCAGTGTGATTTAAACTTTTTTTTTTTTTTTTTAATTTCTGCATGCTATAGCCAGAATTACATTACCCAGAATCCTGATAAAGATGAATGCACCAATCAAAATCACTGTTGCCATGGAAACAAAATTATGGTAGAGCTCAGCAGTGCTCACTAGCTATGAAGCATGTAATCAAATAATTTCCCCTACACTCTCAAACTTATGTATTTGTAGGTATCTGAATATTTTGCAGTGAAGTTAATTTGTTTTTATACTAAAGGCTCGTTCACACCGAGAATGATAACTGTAATGACAACTGTAAGAGAATAGGGAGGTCCACACCACAACTGTAACGATAACAGAGGAACGATATTGTTGGAATCACTTTCAGAACAATTTTTTCCAGCTGATCACTGATAAAAATGCATATAGCCAGTCAGAATCCACCTGACTTTAACCAACTCGAGCATTTAACACAGCAAATGAAAGTGGAGTATGGACGCTAATATAGTTATCGTTGTAGTTGACTCCTTTAGTGATTCCTCAGTGAACATTCTAGGTGCAAAGTCTATGGAGAAAGTAAATGAGAAAACTCTTCCGGACCGAGGCCGCTGAAGTGTGCGGTCACTGTTGCGCTCTATAGTTCAAGGGCATTACTGATTGCTTCCCCCGGTGGCTGGAGGCTCTAACTGCGCCTCCCCTCCTGTGTTAGCTGTGTGTTCTCTGGAGGCGGAGACCGGCCCCTGCCGCGCCTCTATGCCTCGCTGGCACTTCGACATGCAGCAGAGGAAGTGTGCGCGCTTCATCTACGGAGGCTGTGCTGGCAACCGCAACAATTTCGACTCCGAGGAGTACTGCATGGCCGTTTGTAAACGTTTGAGTAAGTCACACTCGTCACCAAGGACTCCGCCCCTTCTGCTCCGCCCTGCTCCTTCTCCTTGCTTTCTCTCACAATGCTAATGCTATGTTAGCTTACCAAGATGTCAACTTTAAAACAGCTTTGCTTTAAAACACCGTATGTTGCAACCCTGGAATACGAAAGATTGATTTTTTTTTTTTTTTTTTTTTTTTGGATGAGATACAAAGCAGTTACAAATGGACATTGTACATTCTATATTAATGTAATTTCCTGTGATGCCTTACAACTGTAAACACCTTTTGTGGGCAAAGTAACTATTAGTTTTACTGTTGGCAGACAAATTGTTTTTCACCTTTTAAAATGGCTTATTGTTATTGGATTAACAGCAACATCTATTATTATTACTATTATTGTTGTTGTTGTATTTAATTATTTAATTTAATTACTCATTTAATCATAATAAAATTACTAAATTATTTTGAATTACATTTACTAATTAATTACAATAATTATATATTTTTATTTTATAATAATAAAAATTAATTGTTTAATGTAAGTCGTAATAGTTATTAGTAGCAGTAATAGTAATTTAGCATAAAATTGTTCTTACATTTTACTAAAGAAAGAAGTCACGTAAGATCATGTATTGCTTTAATCTGATCTAATTCACTCTAATATGTGGATTAACAGCAATATTTCTTCTGATTATTAATAAATTAACTTAAATGACTTAATATTTGCTAATGAAATTACATTAACTATATTTTTATTTAATGTTAATATTAATAAATGTTTAATTATTTCATGTTACTTATTATATTTAATAATTGTAATAATAATAGTAGTAGTAGTAGTAGTAGTAGTGATTATTAGTAGCAGTACTAATAATTTAGAGTCTCAATATTTATCAAAATGTTCTTGCATTTTTCTAAATAAAAAGTCACGCAAGGCCATGTGTTTTTACCAATGTTAATGTGATGTTATTGCTTTAATCTTATCTAATTCAGGCTAATATCTTCTTATCCTGTTATTTCTGCGTGTGCAGTGTCCCATCCTTTGTTACTCAGTCTTTGCTTTCACTTTGTGTGTCTTTCAGTTCTAATCTGCCAGTGTTTTGAATTCATGTAGGAGTAGAAACCATCATCCTGTGTTCCTGTGGCGACATGAAATGATAGGTTCAATATGATGTTTGTTTTTTTTATCATGTTAACCTTCATAAGTCAAGGTTTCTCTTGTGCTCTTATCAGTCTAGATGCTGAAGACTGTTTGTTCTCATCAATATGCATGTCTCATGTTGCATTTTGAGCACAGCCTTATGGGTAATCATGTCGGTCTTGTCATCTGTATACTAAGGAAATCTGATTTGAGCTCATATCTTGATCATAGCGTGCAGAACTGCGCAGTAACTCTTAAGATAAATGCTAAGGAGAGCGCTTCTGTCAGACGAGAGCTATTCAGAGGACAGGATGAAAGGAATGGGAAATGAAGGACTGTCTGGTTCTCTCAGAATCAGGGGAATTACAAAGTCATCTCTTGAGTCGTAGCTCTCTGTGGGAAGCTTATTCTACGCTTTGGTCTGATCTTAGTTGTGTCCTTTTTGTCGGCTGCTCCTCCTTTGCTCCTCTGGACCTGTTTGTTGGTCTGTCTGTCTGTTTGTTTCTGTGTGTAAATGTGTTTAAGAAAGTCTCTCTAGCTCTGTTCCAAAAGATAGTGAGCTCCTTAAATGTCTGCTGGCTACCTAGAAGCCTCCTAACCGTCATCGGAGCCTCATAAGGGACTGATTTGGAACACTTGGCTAATGGTCACTCATGCACCATTCCTCACTTTAACCACACAAAAGGCCTGACTGACCCTCACAGCTTCAATAGAGTGCAACAGTGCTGCCCACGTTTCAGCAGATTTGAGCCTTGAACCTAACTAACCAGTGGCGAGGTGAATCACGTTATGAAATTTGATGTGAAGCAAAGAAGTAGCTGAAAATAGGATAAAAAAGGTACAAGACTTAGTATTTGATGGCTTTAAAGAAGGAAAGAACTACAGTCTCATGGAGCATTTCAAATGATATAATACTATTAAAAATCAAGAAATATAAAACTAAAAATAATGTGTACCAAATATTTAAGTAGTCTGAAAGTGCAGGAAAACTGACTCTGTCATTCGCAGTGATTTGTAGAAGTGGGCGGGCACTAAAAAATTCTCTTGTCAGTGTTCTCCTATTGGTGGAGATTTCTCTGCAGAATCATGGGTAATGTAATTTTTCCACCAGGAGTTTCACCATCAAACAGGATTACTTGTGATGTAGTAATATGGTAAACAAAAGCTTATGCCATCAGTTAACAACCTCGTAGTTCTGTCTGAAACCATTTTACAAGTTATTGTTCAAAATCAATCCCTCTATGAAGTAAATGAATGGGATTGTTGCACTCTAGAGAGTTTAATGTTAACACGTTGCTAAGCTAACAGCTTGATACTACTGTAATAAGCTCAAAATACATTGCACACAAAAACTGCAAGATAAAAAAATGTCAATTTTAAATGAAGTTAAGCATATATTTCAGTACTGAATAAATGTATTTAATTGACATTTCCCTCAACAAGCTTGTCGCAGTGCATTAAAGGAAAAGTTGCCCAAAAATGAAAATTTTCATCATTTACCCTCATGTCATTTTAAACCTGAATGAGTTTCTTTGTTGAACGTAAAACAAGGTACTTTGAAAAATGCTGGTAATCAAACAATTGATGGTCCCCATTGACTTCCATAGTATTTCTTTCCCTACTATGGAAGTCAATGGGAACCAACAAAATATCTTCAAAATATCATCTTTTGTGTTCGATGTAAGAAAGAAACTTATACAGGTTTGGAAAGACATGAGGGTGAGTAAATGATGACACAATTTTCATTTTTGGGTGCATTATTCCTTTAAGGGATTGCATTTTCCAGAGACTATTCATGTAGTCCTGCCTTACATTTTGGCCAAAAAGGTACCTTGAAAGATAGCATAATTTGCTGCCTACCTAGTGTCAACAGCAGCCTACGCTTCTGCAGTTCTGTGATTCCTAAAAATGCTTCTTATTTGGTGTTTGGGAGAGAGCTTGGATGTGCCACCTGTTTATAAACTTTCTCTTTACCCCCTCAGCCGTGCCGCCCACCCCTCAACCCACAGATGATGTGGATGTGTACTTTGAGACCCCAGCAGATGATAAAGAGCACAGCCGTTTCCAGAAGGCCAAGGAGCAACTTGAGATCAGACACCGCAACCGCATGGAGAGGGTGAGTAAGAGGTCACATTTACAGTTTGAAAATAAACAGTTGTCGTGATATTATGGAGTTGTTTTCATGTGGCTGAGTGAGAATCCAGCCATTATTTGAGCCCCAAGTGATTTGTGTATGTTGTTCTTACCAGGTGAGGAAGGAGTGGGAGGAGGCTGAGAGCCAGGCCAGGAACCTACCCAAAGCTGAGAGACAGACACTGATCCAGGTAAACCTCAGCTTCTATGCCAGAGGATATCTCTTACAAGAGGTGACTGTTTATTTATGGGGTCTTCATTATTCTCACTGCAGCACTTCCAGGCTATGGTGCAGTCCTTGGAAGAGGAGGCAGCCAGCGAGAAACAGCAGCTGGTGGAGACTCATCTTGCCCGGGTGGAGGCCATGCTGAACGATCGCCGCCGTCTTGCCCTGGAGAACTACCTAGCCGCTCTGCAGGCTGATCCACCAAGGGTGAGATGACCCACAATGACCTAATACACCCCGTTTACAACTGAAATTAACATCCTTATTGGTGGTGAATGCAGGCTTTAAACACTGCTGTCCACACAAAAATCTTTTAAAATCTACTTTAAAACAAGTTTAAGAAATATACTTATGTTGGTTTGATATGTTTTAATATAATAGAATAAAATAAAAAAAGAAAATATAATATAATCTAATATAATATAATAAACTTTTAAAATATAAATAAACTTTTATATAATTTAAAAAAAAAATTAATTACTTTAAAAATGTCATGTGGTATAACCATCAAAGTAATATATTTTTGTTATACCCTGAATACATGTGACTACTCATCTTTATTGTTGTTTTGTGTTTAAAATATTTTTCAAGGTGAAAAGGTTTTTTAATGATACACTGTCATTAATTATTAATTTATAATTAATTTATAAATATCATATTTTTGGGGAGTTGTACCAAGTGACATTTTACAACCTAACTAACTTTGCCTTGTCAAAGAGGTCAGTTTATCTGATAATTTAAGAGACTTGTTGACAGTCATGAAGGTCTGCTGGTGTCCTGTTTTTTTTTTTCCCCTGCGTTTTGGTTGCATCACATGACTTTGGTTTGGCAGACAGAAGTTCTCCAAATATTTAGTATAACAAGTTTTGTAAAATGATGATAAATTATTCTAATTCTATAGTAAATAGGTTCTACCAAACCATATAATGTTTTTCTTTTTCCAAAATTTATTTTAGAGGCTTTTTTTTTTTCCTTCACCATAATGACAGAACAGTTGTATCACGCTGACATTTTTGACAGACTTCATTAATCAAAATGAAGTTTAAAAACATGCTCATCTAGAAGAAGTGTATTTGAGTCATTGAATGTATAAATTGGATATTATGTAATAGATTTATCATGTCACTGAACCACCAATTTCCCCTCAAAAGCTGATCACAAGTAGTCACATGAGATGCATGCTATTCCCAAGTGTGGATGTTATTGTGTCTCTGTTGACCACATGTGATCAGATCACTTGAGATGCATGTAAATACCAGCCCAGTGTTTACTTGGGGTGAGCAGCATTGACAGATCCCTTCCAGTATATAAATGAGCATGGATCATGTGCGGTCATCTGTGAAATGCATGCTCTGTGAGGGAGTTAAAGAAGTTTGAGAGATAAGTGCTTCCTTGAAGGATTCTCATCTCGTAATGACCAGATTACACTTCTCATACTTGAGTCTCTGATGAGCGATGGTTGTCTCTTCTCTCTGCTGTGTGATTTAATGGTGGCGGATTACTCGTCCCTCTATTACCCTGCTGAAAGCTCATAACCGGGAGGGTGGCTTCGGTTACTTAAGATACTAATTTGAATTGTGCACCTATGTAATGTTTAATCCCCTGAAATGACTTGCACGAAGAGAACCAGAGCCGGACTCACACAAGCAGGCGCGCTTTCAGCATCTCTGCTAATCCTCTTGTTATTTCTCTGTCCTGCGGATCTCGCGGCTCTTTGATCCTAGCGCTGATTCACGGATCAGCCAGCTCATAAGGAGACGTCCACCTGACTCACCCTACCCTTTATTCTCTCTCCTTTGTGGTCAATTTATCTTCTTTCTCTGTCTCTGCAGCCCCACCGTATCCTGCAGGCTCTGAAGAGGTACGTGCGTGCCGAGAATAAGGATCGTCAGCACACCATCCGCCACTACCAGCACGTCCTGGCCGTGGACCCTGAGAAGGCCGCCCAGATGAAGTCCCAAGTCAGTGTCGCCCAATCTGCCTCCCTTTCCAGCTAAATCCCATGTTTTCTATAGTCTTTTCTCACCTTGCAGAGTTTTGGTCCATTTATAACAGTTTTACTAGCCTTTTGGTACCTGCTTAATATTTAAAGACCACAAATGACCCATTTGCAGGAGGATTTCACAAGAAGGTCTTAAATACTGTGGCTGTTTGGCTAAGCAGTGGTGTTTGAAAACAATCATTGTTGCCTTCTAATTGGTTCAGCTAGTGGCACAGGAATTACACACTTCTCCTTTAATGGTGCTTTCTGTGCATATGTACGGTGTTCAGAAGTTGATAGGATTGTCCAGGAGAGCCATGAGCGAGTTAGCATGACTGGATTCTCTTGTTCAAACATTATATAAGAGATTTGCACTGCACTGCTCTTGTGTAACATCACACGTAGTGATTTGATTGGATGTAACTTAAGTCTGAGCCAATGGCGTGGCTATATAATTTGCATTCCAGACTGGCCAGCACAGATGTTTGTCATGGGAGATGGAATTTACATTACATTCTTCAGAATAACATTCGCAATAATATTATTTTATTAGTTTCTAACTTAAAAATTCAAGTTAAGAATATTTTATGTTCCTAAAAACATTAAGTGTTCTTTGTTTTTAAGAATGTTCTAAAGACAAAGCTAGTGGTTAAAAATTGTCATATCATCTTAAATTTAGGATAACCCCCAACTTGATTTTAAAAGTAAATTTAAAATAAATTAAATTTAAAAACAGCACATCTCTGCACTCCCACAAGCCAGTTGCAATGTAAATTGAAAGTGAAAGTGACGTGACGTGTGGCCAAGTATGGTTACCCATACTCGGAATTCGTGCTCTGCATTTAACCCATCCTAAGTGCACACACACACACCGTGAACACACACCCGGAGCAGTGGGCAGCCATTTATGCTGCAGCGCCCGGGGAGCAGTTGGGGGTTTGGTGCCTTGTTCAAGGGCACCTCAGTCGTGGTATTGAAGGTGGAAGAGAGCGCTGTACATTCAATCCCCACACCTACAATTCCTGCCAGACCTGAGAGTCGAACTCGCAACCTTTGGGTTACGAGTCCGACTCTAACCATTAGGCCATGACTTCCCCACGTGTGCATGATTGATCATTACAGTGCAAAAAGACTGTGTTTTAGGTGGGGTTTTTTTTTGTTGAGCTAATTGGCGCTTTTCAGCTAGAACTGCCATACAATGAGATGAAACCACTAAAGCCTGTCATATTCTTCTTAAAAAATAAGATGTTTTAAATAAGATATTTGAGAACTTGACTAGAAGACTTTATCTCAATTTATCTCATGAAATTTCTTAACTTTTTTATTAAAACTATTTTCATAATCTTGCCCCTGAATCTGTAACCCTCATCCCATTTAGAAGAATTTTTGTGACAATGGGACGGGTTAAAGAGAGAGTTCACCCAAATGAAGATTCTGTCATTGGCTTTCCCTCATCTCCTGTATGACTGACTGACTTCTGTGGAAGACAGAAGGAGAAATTTGTCCTAAAGCAAAAACCCTAATGAGATTTGAGCAGAAAGAGGATGATTTTCTGTGAATAACGAGTTGAATTTCAATCTGAGCTTCATTGTATGGAAAAATGCACTATGAAATTTATATCCTCTCTTTTTGTTCTCTACTGAAGAAATAAATCATACAGGTTTGGATTGACAAGAGGGTGAGTAAATGATGACAGAATATTCACTTTTGGATGAACTATCCCTTTATCAACTGTCATGTCTCATGTAGGTTTTATAAAAGCACTGTGTTAGAGCAAAAAATAGCAGTTACACCAATGACTTGTGGGGCTGCGCTTTATATAACCCTGTGTTTGAGAAAAGGCAGTCCAGTCTATTTTGGCAATTGAGTAGAAGTCCAGGTATGACTGGCAGTCCAACATAAACTAACTTACTTCGTAAAGCAATAGTGCGACAGCTAAATACAGTATCTGAGGTCCAGATGGGCACTTAGAAGATCTACAAGGACATTTTAGAGCAATTTCCCCCTTCGTTTTCTTCAGAGATATAGGCCCTTCATTGCCATCTGTTGCTGGTTTTTGAGCATTGCACACAAACGCTGTGACAGCAAAGAACCAGGCGTGGTTGCTCGTACACACTCACACATTTTGCAGCCCACAGTCACAACGTTTCTTCTTCTCACTGTTTACCTATTAAGATCACCACAAAGCTTTTGTGTTTTCTGAGTTACATTAATCATCCAACATTACACAACCGCAGACATGTTCCATCCTGCAGAATGGAGCCTTTTTATAAATATAATCTTGCGTAAGATATCTTCTGTTTTTAAAAGCGTGTGTCTGGGTTTCCTAGGTGATGACCCACCTGCGGGTGATTGAGGAGAGGATGAACCAGAGCCTGTCCCTGCTCTATAAGGTGCCCTACGTCGCAGAGGAGATCCAGGATGAGATTGGTAAGTGTGGAGATCTGGATCCGATTTGGAAAATGGTGAAAATAGGCATTTTTGAAATCACATAAGCAAGAAACAAGAGAGGGAGATGATAATGCTTGGTATTTTTGCTACTACTTCCTTTTGTCACATTATATTATTTGCGTCATGAACTTGAATAACACGGTGAATACTAGTGGCAGGTATTTTCCTCTGTTGCTAGGTAACAATTTAGAAGACGTCAGCTTTACTCATGTTTTTGTCTATTTGGTTTTACTACTGACCGTAAATGCACAACAGTGTCTGATGCTGAAAATATACTGCTGCTATTCTTTGGTTCTAGAAGTATTTTTCTCATTCATTTTCTCCATAGGGAATTTAAAAAGAATTTTAAGCTGAGAACCAAATCAACCAACTCTGAGATGAATCTCAAAATTGCAAACTTTGATTTTGAAGCAAAAGGAATGTTTAAACAGGGGAAAAAAAGCTACTGTATTTAAATTCTTCTATAAGGGAATGAACTACAATCCCAGGAAACACTGCAAATGGTGTAATCAGATCAGAAATATCTGATATCTAGAAATTATCTGATTATCTTGGAGCTCGCGTTGGGTCTTTTTTTATGAAAAGCTTGTACATTATTGTTAAAAATCACTTTCCTTATGGAGAAAATGATTAAGAATCTCTGTGTCCCAGATGATGTACTATGCACTTATACACTATTTACTTATGCACTATTTACTCAACCATGTAGTGTATGAATTATATAAGGTTATATTGGCATTCATACACGGAGTCTGATAGCACCTCCACCTTCGCTACGTAATTAAAGCTGCGACAGTTGAGTGCATGAAGAGTTCAACATTCCACACTAAGTTTTTTCAGTTATTTAAATGCATCATCCGGGTATTTAATGTAACAAATATTACAGGAATTTTAGCTCTGGTCAAGCTTTATTTATGAATTTTAGCTGTAGGGAATTCAAATATTAAAATTAGGGTTGATTTGATATGATTAATTGATATTAATCAAAACGTCAGATTTATACTCTATTAACGATCGTCCAGCAAGCTTCATAAATGACAACCTGAGTATAAAATACAACTTGAATATAAAATACCACTTGAATACATATATATTGTTTCGAGTACATCGCTTTAATAGCAGCAGTAATTACTCGTTTGTCCTTTTGGAACGGTTTATAACAGTTTGAGTTTTTGTTTAATCCAGCACAGAAACGAGTCGTTCCTGTGGAATGTAGGAGGAGGAGAGTGAGGTTATATGGTCATGAGAAGGTCACTTTTAGGGTGACCTGGAGATTATCTTAGCTCGGACAGAGCTATAAAGTCCATCGCCTGTGTTTATCCGATGGATAGTTTATGCGTAAAAAGGTTTGCGGGGTCATAAAGTCCCTCTGGGCCTGTATCTGTAAACCTTCAACGCTCAGAGTCTCGTCGTAAAAGTCTTTCCTTGTTGATCAAATCGTTGAATTGCTCGTTAACGAATCAGGAGATACCAGGGAGGGTCTGTGTTGGATCCTGTCAGGTGCGTTCTTTGTACTATTGCTTATTCAACTTTATTTATGGTAAACCGGTCAGGAACAGCATTGAAGATTCTGTTCTTTAAAGACATCCAGATGTTCTTCTCAAATTTCTCCTGAGATAAGAATTTTAGGGCAGGAAATCTGGTGCGGTGGTGGTGAGTCGTTGATTTTGTGTGCTTGTGTGTGTGTGTGTGTGTGACGAACTTTTTTGGCTCTAAAGTTCTACAAAAGTGCAATTTTTCTTTTTGGAATTTTCGGTGTGAACACACCATTCACACTATTTATACTACAAAACGTTATAGAATAGTGCCTAAGTACACGATTTGGGATGCAACTTCTGTTTCTGTACAACCAAACTACGAGCAGTTCATGTTACTTAAATAGGTAGATTGTATGTAATCAATACTGATCCATTCCTGCAAGTTAGGTCAGATTGCCTTTAAATAAACCGAACCCCAAAATTCACTTTTCAAGACATCTGATGTTAAACTCTAAAGCTCCCTTGATTTATCACGGATAAAGCTGTAGAAAGACTTTTGGTCTGTTTTATGCATTCTTTTGTCCTGCTTTCAGCTTTTAGTCCCCTAAACAACTGCACAATCTCTCTGCATCTCAGATGCCAAGATAATTACACCTGTATGAAAAGCTTGGCTTCAGTAATTAGCTCTCTCTCTCTCTCTCTCTCTCTCTCACACACACACACACACACACACACACACACACACACACACACACACACACACACACACACACACACACACACACACACACACACACACACCCACCACACCACACCACACCACACCACACCACACACACAAAAGTGTAATTTGGCTTCTCTTTTTATCGCTCAGCTTGAAAACATCTCACCGCAATCAAAGTAAATTAGAGTGTTCTGAAGCGTTTGTTGCGCCGTGCTCTTTGTTTCAGGTGGAAACAGTCAAGCTGTTCCCAGAGACGCCCCCTGCACTTTTTTTTTTTTTTTTTTCTCTTTTCATCTTTTTCGTTCATTTTATGAGAGGAGCCGTGGCATTGTGTAGTATAGATGAGACTAGTGTGGGATTTGACAGAACTGGGTCAAGACTCCTCCAGATTCCCACTAGTGTGTGAAGATGCGTAGTTTTTAAGCCAGACTCTCTGCAGAATTTTTTAGCAAGTTTAGAAAAGTAGAAAGGGTCATCTTAGCTTCACCGATGCCTGGAAGTGCCGCAGTACGGAACCTCGTAATGGATAATTGATTGCGTTTATGACTACTTCGTGCCTCGTTTAATGGTTTTAGGAATAGATCCCTTCCTCCATCTCTTCCCTCCTGTGACTTGCTGTTTTTAACCATGTTCCTCTCTGAATCTCCCAATTCAGATGAACTTCTGCAGGATCAAAAGGCAGATATGGACCAGTTCCTGTCCTCCATCTCTGAATCACAGCCTGATGTTACCGTGTCCTCTGAGGAGAGTGTGGAGGTTCCTGCCTTTGAAGGAAAGCCTTTCCGCCCCTTCCAGGTCAACTCTCTGGGCTCCCCTGCTGAACCCGAGGGTACGTTTCTTCTCTAAATTTACACAGGCAAACCTTTAAGGCTTGCGGTTGCTCTCCGCGGTATCTCAGTATATGGCACTGTTGCCGAGGCAGGTTTTGTATCAGTGTCATGCCACTGCTACCCCCTTCACTATTGAGAAAAAAAACAGCTTAACCCTCTTAGCTGGCTCCTCAGCCTGAGTTTAGCCTGCACATCTAAAAAGTGTCCAAACCCCTTCAAAAACAAGAAAACGGACCAGTCTGGGAGACCAACTAAGATCAGCAAACCAGCTTAGACTGGTTGGTTGGACCCTGTAGCACTTAAAATGAAAATAAGCTAATACCCTCTGGAAATGTGAATATTGTATTTCCACTTCCTATTGAATATCATATTTCCAGTACTATAGTGTTATTACAGTTTCTAACACTGAAAGCATTCTGTGAAGGTTTGATATGATTTTCTATAGTAACTCGAGGAGAATATGCTTGTTTAGTAGGATAAATGGTTAGCTAAAGTAGCTATAAACAAACTAAAAATGCAAAAGAAGGCAAATGTTTAATCTGGCATTATTATATAATATGTACTGTACATGTGATGTAGTAATTTCATGTTATAGGAGATATATACTGTGAAATGCATTCAATTTTTTTTATTCATCTTAGCAAACACTATTCAGCCAGTATTTGGCATGGCACCAGTCAGAAAAGAGTTAACTCATTATTACCCACAGCCTACTAAAGTGCATCTTATAAAACCTGTTAGGGTCATATTTCACCCCAAAAATAAAAAGAAGCATTTTGCATGTAGAAAATGAAGCAAATATTATGGTGTTTGCTATGTGACTTTATGAAAGTACAAAATATTTTATTAAATAAATATTAAAATATATTAAATAAAATATATTAAAGCATAATATATAAAATATATGAATAATATATTATAAATTGATACATACAAACAAAGAAAAAAAAATAAAGTTCCTAAAAATATAATTTTCTTCATGCAAAATAACTTTTTCTTTTTTCTTTTGGGGTGAAATGTGATCTGGATGTTTTCCAGGATACGTTCAGCCACCAGTACCTTGTTCACGTGTTTTTCTCTGGCTGGCTCTTGTTTAAAGTGTCTGTTTTGAGCCAGTACTAGCGGTCTGCTCATAGCTTCTCTCTCAAAGCCGTTCAGGTGAAGCTCTCTGGCAGCATGAGGCCTGTTCGCGTGAACTTGTCTAAATGCTGATTGAAGCCCCAAAGTCCAAATATTGCTCTCGGGCCATAGGTTTCTGCTTATCTAAGCTTGCCTGAATCCCCATTGGCATCGCCTTAAACACCACGACATTTGAAGTTCAGCTAAAATCATAAAGCCTGAGGCTCTGGCGTCGCACTGCAGCCAAGGGCTTTGAAAATCTCTCTTTCTGAGCCCAGTCCTGCTCATTCGCTGTCCTGCCTGGGCCTGCCAAGCCTTTAAGGAAACTGCAAAACTGCGAAATTAAAATGCGATATTCAAAAAGAGCAATGTAATAAACACATTAGAGCCCAGGAGGGCTTTCATTATGACAGGCCTGTCCAGAAACACATCCTGGGTCTTTCTTTCCCCTGTTCTTTGATTTGTTTTTCTTTATCATTCTGTCCCTGCGGGATTCTCCTCTCCGTCCGCAGACACAGCTTGATAAGCCTGACTACTTCTCTTTTACTCACCTGGGTTATTTTCTCTCTTTCTATTCCAATCTTTTCTTGTTTTGTCTTTGCTTGTATGCAATGCCTAGGCGATCTCTCTGAACCCCCTCGTGCCTTCAAGAAAGGTGGGTCTCTGCTGCTTTTCTCTGTTTCTATTTTTTTCTTCTTCAGCCTCTGAAATGTTGTGTTTGCGCTTTTTCTTAGTTTTTTAAATTGTTCCATAGAGGGCTGGGTATTGAATTTTTAAATATATATTTCATTTTGATTCTGTCCGATATTGATTCAATTTTGTAATATTTCAGTAATGTCAGGATGCCTGTTTTTATATAAGACAGTATTTTTTGTGCCTGCTATTACATGCATTGTGAGTATATTAAGAGCATATTAAAAACTATTATGATGATCATAAACTATTAAAACTAATGTAAGTAAATATTATAATTTCATTACAATTAAAATTTATTATTTTTTAATTAAAAATTAAAATTATTTTTATATACAAATACATTTTAAAAATACGTATTATTATTATTATTATTATTATTATTATTATTATTATTTAAGGATTATTTCTGTCATTTTGGGATTTTGAGAATCTATATCGGATTGTTTAAATGTAGATTAATTTTTATTTTTTTTTACCCAGCCCTCTTTGCTTACGTCTTGACTCATCTCCCCATCTATCCTCATATTTTTACTGTATTTCCACCCCATGCTTTTGCTCTGTCCGTCCCTTCAGCCCTGTTAGCCATCTTGTTCTTAATTTCCTCTCTCAGTCACTCCCTCAGCCGGAGAGACCAAACATCCCATCCCTCAATGTCTGGCCGGAAGAGCTTTGCCTAATGAAAAGTCCAGGCAGCTTGTTAAGCTAATTAGCCATTTGGATCGGAGAATGAGTCCAATGTAAATGTGCTGTGTGGTGCTAAAGCAGTTATGGCTGCCTCACTACCTGCCTGTGTCAGGAAGACAAATAACCTGATTCAGACCCAGCTCTCTGTCGACAGATCCTTAGGACTCATTTGCTACTTATTGGGCCTCCTCTCTTCGCTTTCCTGTTATCTTGCGCTTTTCATGATAGGAGCTCATTAATTTAGTAGTTCTCTTGCAGGAGCACTGTTTAGCTGACCAACAGCCAGCTTTTGCCCTCAGATTGTACAACTGGAACATCGACCTGTTTACCGCTTAACCTTGTGGTCCCACCCCTTATGAATTCGCCTATAAACCTGCTCTTAAAACATTAGTGGTAGAAGCTTGCAATTCACTATTACTATTGTTGATACTTATGGTTAGGAATTTAAACAACCTCCAAACCTATTTAATTGTACAGTATCATTTATACTATACAGACAAGAATGATACCTCAAATCATGAGGCTTGTTGAAAAGAGGCCTGATCAAATATACATTACCTACATTAAAAGGATTCGTAGAGTGTCAGAAATGAACTGTTCCACTGAGGCAATATTTGTTCACTGGAATTGATTTCTCAGGGGCATTTTTTGTTTGTAAGGGCTATTTTTATAATTACCTTGTAAAAAGTATATGTGTTGTCTTGTCAGTCAATACTTTAAAAATTTAAAATCAACAGCAACAAAAATCCATCTTTACACAGCAAAAGTGTAACAGAAGCTGTGTCTGACATTATTATTTACTGCTGCTCAAAGTTAGCGAACATGTATTCACACAACAACTGCATATAAATAGTTCAGAGTAATCTAATCACCTCTGATTGGCCATTGCATTCAGAATCGTGTCTAAATGTGATGCTACAATCAACTTTTCAGACATGTCACTTTTACTGCAACTGCTGTATTAGATTGTTTAATTGTGATGGGGCATTTTTGCCACCTTATCTTGAAATTGTGGGTTATTTTTGTTAATTATTTAAAGGTATTTTTGCCCCAAGCCCCTGTTAATTTCTGCCCCTGGGCTCGAATCTAGCAAACAGACTTGAGGTTGGGCTCTTGACTTGAGCTAGTTAGCATCCACTTAGCAAAGCCTTAGAAACTACCTAGAAAACCACTCAGAACGCATTAGAAACCAAATAGCAGCACCCACAAGACACCGGTCACATTTTCTTCCAAAATTGTCATTATCTGATTAGTCTTGCTGTTTTTGTTGTCTCATCTCATGTGTAAAGTCTAATTGTCTTGGTGACACACTTCACCTCCATGTTACGAAGTAGCTTGACTGTGTGTTCTGGTGGTTAGTGGTTCAGTCGTGCATGGTTAAGCTGTAAGCCCTTCTCTCCAGAGCTTGTGACAGCCACTGAACATAGTTAATCTTTTAGCATCGGTGACCTGCTGCTTTGACAGTCAAACAATGAGTGTGGATGGAGGGTATTGTTTTCTGTTGACCAATGAGATTTCCAATGTGGTATTATGCAACCAGGACTCATTTTAGCCAGGTGTCTATGGAAATTTCTAGCATGTAAATGTTTACCACTGTTGTAGTACAACAGAAAAATGGTATTCATGTGGTTTAATTTCTATTCTTGATTTATATATATATATATATATATATATATATATATATATATTATAAAATTAAGCAATGCTTATTTAGTATCGTTGACACTATTATAGTTATTAATATTTTGAATGTTTTTTTATGTGCCTATATAGTTTTTATCCATTTTTTTTAAGTTTAGTTTGTTTTATCAGCTTATTTTAGTATATCAAGTTAAACTAAATGAAAATGTAATTGAACATTTTATTATTTTAACACTTTTTTTTGTTTCTAGTAACTTTTTTTTTTTAAAGATTTGTTAACTATAATAACCCTGTATCTAATTGTATGTAATTAATAGCCAAATAGGTATTTAATAATTATTTTGTGGGTAATGCTGTCTTTAAAAAAAAAATTGCCAACATTTTAATGAAGAAGTAGTTAAGGCCTTTTAAATGTTAATGTAATAATGTCACATTTTAAAACTAATTGCCATCTTGCACTTGAACATTAGCCTCCACATCCTGATTGCCATATGAGTTCCCGACATGTAGAAGCTCAAATGTCTTGATTCCTGGTTCTTGTATGGAATGGCCACGTTTGACCATCTAGTCATTTGTTTCATTCAGAAATGTCACATTATGGAAGTAAAATGGTTTATGAATCAAGTTTCGTGTTGACTTTAATTGTTTAATAGGTAGGGCAAGGAGATATATTTATAGAGCTGTTACTGGAAACAAGTGCTCACAGGATGTCCCAAGACGCTAATTCTACCAGGAAGAGACCTTTTGACCACAATAGATCACACCTCTTACTCTGAGCTGAATGTTTGCACCGAGCTTGTCTGGACTGATCCAGGAGGACTCTGATCTTCTATTTCATACACTTAAATAAATGCATGACTAATTAATTAATTAAACTGCAAGGCAGCAGGATTCTGGCCACAATTTGGATTGTGCTAGAAGCTGAGGTTATTTAGCTAATTGCAGCTACTGTTGGTCACAGACATATTTGTAAGCATTTGAGTTTTATTAATGCCGATATGCAAGATTCCATCTTGTCTTCCTGTCTCTGATTGGTTGTTCCCTCTGCAGGCTCTGGCATGAACAGTCTGGATGGTCTGATTGGAGCAGAGGAAAAAGTCATTAACAGCAAGAACAAGATCAACGAAAATGTGGTGAGCCCACCAGCCTGCCTCCAACACCACTCACGCTTCACTGATCTGTTGCGAACACTGTGCCAACTGCTGACGCCAACTCTCATGACTGAAATTACATAAACATAAACAAACAAAAAAAAAAACAACTCAGGATTTTCATACACATTCAGTTTAATTGCTAATAATAAAATCAAGAATCGGCTTCATGATACACCTAGATGAACATTTACTTAATAAAGACCACATGCTCGGTAAAATTTATTTATATAACTATGGTCTCATAGTTATAACTGTGCCATATGAATATATTTGACTTTACTGCATTTGCAAGGCAGCACTAGTTTGACATTTTCTGGGGTTTTGCAAATATTTTGACCCCCAAATATGATAGTCACCTATTTTTTAAAATATAAAGACAGCTATCTGTAAAAAAAGGTTATATTATTAGGATTGTTCACACAAAATTGAAAATTCTGTCATGAATTAATTACCCTCATGTCGTTCCAAACCTGCAATACATTCATTCATCTTCGGTACACAAATTAAATATATTTTTGATGAAATCTGATAGCTTTCTGACCCTCCATAGACAGCAACAGAACTACCACGTTCAAGGCCCAGAAAGGTATAAAGACATCGTTAAAACAGTCCATGTTGCATCACCGGTTCAACCGTAATTTTATGAAGCTACGAGAATACTACATTTAATTCTACTACAAATAAAACAAAAATAACGACTTTATTCAACAATTTTTGCTCTTCGGTGTCGGTCTTCGATGCACGTGAACAAGAGTACCACGACACATGCATGTGGTGCTGCTGACTCGGGTGCTAGTGAATTTTCATTTTTGGGTAAACTATCGTAACAATACGTTGTTGGCAGAATTAAATAATTGGATTTTTATATTGTCATTGCACAAAATTAGCCCGAATTATGAAACTACTTTCTGGAAAATATTTTCTCAGCATTAAATTGACAGAGGATTTTTTTTTTTTCTACCCATTATTAATGTTAGATTTAACTTTTCAATTTTATATAAATATAAATGCATTTCTATTCTAGCCCCTTTTTACAATAGATTATATTCCGAAGCAAGCACAGACAGTACAACCTGCAGTGAGAGGCTAGTGATAGCTACAGTGGCTGTCAAACAAATAAAATATCACAATTAGTCTCATGATTTCTGACTTGCCTTTAGAAAGTGCTGTAGACTGGGAGGGTAATAAATCTCAAACTCTGTTAATGTTATAATAATTTAAATCCTCTCATTGACTTAGATTGTTAGAATGTTAGCTGTTCAAAATCTAAAGGTAATTGCATTGTCACATTATTTGCATGTTGAGTTCTGATTGGATTTCTTTCTTGCATACTTAGTTTATTTAAAGATCAATAGATGAACCAAAGCCTAATATCTAACCTTACTTAAAACTTTAGCACTACTTCTGCTGCCTTGCAGTCACTGCTGTCTCCTTCCAGATATACAAATCTGCTTTATTTCGGTCTTATCTCATTCATATCCCAGCATTCATTGCATGCCACGTTCACATATTTTGCATTGTCACATTCCAGTCTCCCCTAATCGCAGCTCACACAAAAGCCCGTGTGGTTGTGGAGGGCTGAGCTAGACACATGCAATGCATGATCTCTCTGAAGAATGTGGCTCATGTTCGGCTTGTTTTGTTTGTACAGTATTTCTGCATGTTTGCCTCTCTGAAATCACATAGAGGAGCTATCAGAGGTTTGTGAGAAGCTACATTTAAAGAGATCGTCCATCCAAAAATGAACATTCTGTCATTTATTCATCCTCGTGTGGTTCCAAACCTGTGACTTTTTTTTTTTTTCTTCGCAAGATGATGTTTTGAGTATGTATATGGACAAAATTACAATGGAAATGAATGGGAACTGCAACGGGCTGCCAACATTCTTCAAAATATCATCTTTTGTGTTCAGCAGAAGACAAAGTTATGCAGGTTTGGAATGACATGAGTAAATGACAATTTTCATTTTTGGTTGAACTATGCCTTTAAACATGCTCTGATGGCTCCTTCATTGAATGTTTTTCAATACATGTTGAGGTGTTTTATTTAATAGCAAAATACCAGGATGAAAATGATTATCCCTGCATTAATAGGACATAGTCACTGTATCAGAGATCATGAATTATTTTGGATTTGCTCACAGTATTTAATACCCATCTATTGCTGTAAACAGCAGTAAACCAGCACCATAACCACCACAGACAACCGAGTCAGCTTAATTGTCAGAATAGTTACCAATAAATAAGCTTTTTCAAATATCTTTGTCATTTAGTTCCCTTGATCTTGACTATTCGCTAATGCCCTTTCAGTAAACTAACACCCACTGCACATCACGCACACACACTGACTCACTCTTCAGTTCCCAAGGAAGTAACTGAGACTGCCCTGTCTGTGTTGACAGGTGATTGATGAGACTCTGGATGTTAAAGAAGTGATATTGAATGGTGTTGATCCTCTGGTAAGTACAGCGCCCTCCTGTGCTCAATACATGGTACTGTCAGACGCTGCAGTCTCGGATTATGAGCTGGAGGGAGATTGCAGTAGTCTGCTTCTGTTCTATCTGTGAGCAAATGACAGTTTTACATCATTTATGACCTTATATTGTTTATCCACAAGCTTCCACAGCACGTGTGCATGTTTTTAATGCGATCGCATGAGCATGTCCGGTGGATATGGGTCATCATTCGTCATCATTAGACTTTCACACAAATGGAATTGAGCACTAAACATTTGTGTGTGAAAATTGCCAGTCACGGCTGTCAGTGCACATTCGGTCCATTTAGCACTTTGTGAAGCAGATCAATACCACCAAACACATTCATTCATGTTAGAGCTCCGTTTCATTCTTAAAGGAGTAGTCCTCCCCAAAAATGGAAATTTTCATAATTTCAGGCCAGTTCATACTAAGAATGATAACTGTAATAACTGTTTCAATGGACGATAAGCGTGCACTGCATTCATCTGCCACTTTAAAGGGATAGTTCACTCCAAAATACATTTGCTTTAAATTTACTCACCCTCAGGCCATCCAAAATATACAGTGGTCGCCAAAATTATTAGAACGCAAGTATTTTCACCAGCTAAAAAAGGGTTTTAAGTCAGTTATTTCTATCTTTTGCTGTAGTGTGCCAGTAGGAAATATCAGTTTACATTTCCAAACATTCATTAATTGTAATAATCCAGTGAGATTTTTGTCTGACAACAGCCGGAGCTCCACACAGAGATCTGATCTGATCATCATCCAGTCTGTCTGGAATGACATGAAGAAACAGAACAAACTGAGACAGACTAAATACAGAAGAACTGTGGCAACCTCTCCAAGATGCTTCAAGAAACCTACCTGCAAAGTTACCTGAAAAACTGAGCAAGTGCACCTAGGGCAAAAGCTCCTTCAACATTTGGTGTGACTCTCCTTTGTGTTTAAAGCAGATTTTGCCCTAGGTGCACTTGCGCATATTTTTTCAGGTAGCTTTGCATATAGATTTCTTTAAGCATCTTGGAGACATTGCAAAATAACGGACTTAAAACCATTTTTTAGCTGGTGAAAAAATACTAGTGTTCTAATAAGTTTGGCCACCACTGTAAGCAGCTGTTTTTCTTCAGTGGAACAGTAAAGAAGATTTCTAGCTAAAACCATGTGACTTGGTGATTCGTAAAATGAGAGTCAGCAGCTATATGCTCTTGAGTCAAAAAAGCATATCAGGCAAGAACTGGACTTCCCTGTTTGCCTGAGTCTATGGTTTACAGGTAATAATGTTCAGTTTCTTGCACAGATTGATCGTTTCACTTCAGAAGACCTCGATATATTGTCAAGACCTATGGTTATTAATTTTGTGTTGCCTGATACTGCTTTTTTTTTTGACTCTCAAAGTGACTGTAGCCATTGCCTTGCATTTTATGAGTCACCAAAAACATGGATGTCACCTACATCATGGATGGCCTGACCAAATTTTCATTTTTGGGTGAACTCTTCCTTTAAATGCTTAAGTTCTTTACAGTTGGTAGAATCTGATTAGCTGTCAATGTTTTGAACATTTATAGGCTGGAAAAAAATCATTCTGATAGTGATTGCAAAGATATTTTTCCTTTGTGCCATATGCCATTATCATTTAGTACATTATGGACATCTATTTAAATGAATTTGAATAACTATTAAAACATTATAGTGGTAGACATGATTATAGTTTTATCATTATAAAACTGTATGACTGAATTAGTGAATGCTGGAAAAGAGCAGCATGAACATGTTTCAAAGTATCTTTTTTTGCGTTCCACAGAAAAAAATTAATAAAGAAAATAAAATGTTTTTGGGTGAACTGTCCCTTTAGGAAGCACTGAAAAAAAATCATACAGGCTTGATTTACATGTCAGACATGGTTTATGCTGCTTGTGATTTGAAATTATATTCATGTGGAGTGTGATGAAACATCAGAAAATGTTCAGAGAATCTCTTTTTCCTCTCTATCTGTAGCAAATTCTTTCAATTCTCATTTGGTACCAATTATGGCACAACAACTCTTGCCTCACTGTACATAAGCATGAGTTCCCTGCTTCAGCGGCATCGACAGCTCTTTAAGATGTCTGTTAACCGTGTTTGTCTTGGCTCTTTCTGCTTTTGGAGTGTAAATAACACTGGTGTTTATTTTTCCCTCACAGTTCAGCCGTGGATCAGAGCAGGAGACGTTCCGCCCCCTGGTGGATGATTTCAGCTTCGGAAGCAGCGCTCTGATTGGCCTGCTGGTGATTGCAGTGGCCATAGCAACCGTGATTGTGATCAGTCTGGTGCTGCTGAGGAAGAGGCAGTATGGCACCATCAGTCACGGCATTGTGGAGGTGAGCTAACGGTCACACATGACGCTCCATCATTCACTCTTAGTGTTTTCAGTGCAACCTTGAGGAGGATAACAAACAGGCAAGACAGACTCTCTCAATCGCTGTGAAGGATAATGCTCTTACTCAGAACACGCAAGGACAAGCAGGTTCAAAGGAAAGTTTAGTACTTTTCGAGTTTATATACATTTAATTATATAAAATATTTAATGAATATACACGGCCATTGAAAGTTTGATGTCAGTAACATTTTTGAAAACAAAAGTTTTAGATAAAGCCGTTCTTTTGAACTTTCTATTCATCAAAAAAACTCATGATTTCCACAAAATTAAGCAGCACAACTTATTTCTGAAAGCAGTCGTTCACCCCAAAATGAAAATTTGCATAAAATGTACTCACCCTCAGGCCATCTAAGATGTAGATGAGTTTCTTTATCAGATTAGGAGAAATTTAGTATTACATCACTCGCTCACCAATGGATCCTCTGCTGTGAATGGGTGCCGTCAGAATGAGAGTCCAAACAGCTGATAAAACAAGTGATGATTTAAACTTAAAATGCCTTAAAGATGGATTTTTTTTTTTTATTTATTTTTTTTTATAAAACACGCAGCTTTTCTCTTTACAAGGCGTTAATTGATTGGACGAGTGGTGTGGATTACTTGTGGATTATTATGACGTTTTTATCAGCTGTTTGGACTCTCGTTCTGACGGCACCCATTCACTGCAAAGGATCCATTGGTGATCAAGTGATATGCTAAATTTCCAATCTGTTCTGATGAAGAAACAAACTCATCTCGAATGGTTTGAGAATGAGAAATTTTTCTTTTTTCGTGAACTATTTCTGAAAGGATCATGTGACACTGGAGTAACGGCTGCTAAAAATTCAGATTTGCACTCAGAGGAATCAATTAAAATTTAAAATACATTAAAATAGAAACCAGTTATTTTAAAAATTTCATATTACTGTTTTTACTGTATTTTTGATCAAATAAATGCAGCCTTGGTCAACATGAGAGACTTCCAAAACATTACAAAAAAATCTTACTGTTCCTAAACTTTTTAATAGTTGCTTATGTTGTAGGTACTGATATATTAAATCTTCCTCTTGTGTTTCAGGTTGATCCTATGCTAACTCCAGAAGAACGTCACCTGAGCAAGATGCAGAACCACGGCTACGAAAACCCCACCTACAAATACCTGGAACAGATGCAGATTTAGCCTTCCTGGGGCGCTGTGGAGCTAGAGAGGGGTGAACATACTACTGACCAATTATAAAACTGCTCTCAAATCATTTCGTGCATTTGAAATGCATATTCTGGTTCATTAAAGAAAACAAAAAAAACAATGGTTTATTAATACTACTACTTCTAATACTGCTACTGTTGTACCATGGAGCGCAATTTTATGCTCTTGTAACTTTTTTTTATTTTAAAGTCAACTGTTTTAAATCAGGAGAACGTGATTCTGCAAATTAGCCTGGAATTGATTTTCCGTAATTGAAATCGGAACGTATTGTAATGTTATTTTAAATGTTAATTTTATAAAGTTCTGTTCAGAGCTAGTCTATAGAGGTACAGCAAAGCTGAAACAATCAAAATGAGACCGCAGTTTGTCTACACCATCGCTGGCCGCCGGATATACTTCTTTTAAATAGATCGCTTGTATATGAAGGTTATTTGTAATGACTTAAATGTATAGTGAATCAGAAAATATGAAAAGAAAATCATTCATTCATTTACTTTGGAATTATTAAAAACACACAATATACATAAATAGAAAAAGTAGATGGTAAATTTATTCATAGTCATTTTTTATTTTTATTTTCCAGAGCTTAAATCTTGGCTGGGTTACAGGTTTAAACTTTGAGATTTAAGGACTGATATCCCCGGTCCAAACATCTGATACCATTGCCTGTGTAAGATACGATGAATGGTTCGAACTGAATGGCGTGACGGCCTGCCAGATATTTTGGCTGATTGTGAATGTAGAGGTGCCCGATTTCAGTAACATTACTACGTCATTTTGTTTTTATCTTTTGGTTATGGTGTCATATACTTGGACCAATAAACGGTGCGGCCCCTGCACATGGTCGGTGCGAATTGGTTGGAAGGGCCACAAGGTTAGGGGCCTCCAGTCTCCCATATCACACTAAAATGTCTCTTTACTCGGAATGAATGTTATTTTTCCTGCCGTTACATGCACACACTCCAACGCTCCCTTTTTATAGTAAATCTGGCCTGATGAAATGTTGCATTCAGCTTAGGTTTATCACAGTTATACTGTAGTTTTATTTCATAGCTGCCTAATGAGAACTGCCATGGAGAGTTTTATCGTGTGGCAATACTGTGCACACATTGCTTAAATCAAAGAGAGCATAAAGTCGACTGTAATTATAATACTACGATATATATATATAGTTTATAGCATAAGTCCCACAAGGACATACCCTTGAAAACCATGATTAAATGAAAAAACGCACTAAAGTTATCCAGCTGGAGGCCAAGGCAAGTGTAAGAAATGTTTTGCATGTCCACTACGATGCAAGGAAAAATTGAGTCAATTATATATTTTTCTCTCTCTCTCTCTCTCTCTCTCTCTCTCTCTCTTTCTTCCCCCTTCTTAGTAATGTCTTTGTATGCCTGTATAGTTGATGTTGCAATCATGGCTTTTATCAAGGACAACCTGTGGTGTGCATTGTTCTTATATGAGATGTTATGATATATATTTTTAAGTTTGTTCTCTTTTATTTTCTATTTTTTTTCCCTCTTCCTGTGACAGTATTTCTGTATGTGACTTTCACTATGCACCTAAATGGCTCTGATCTTGGACCTTGTCATTGCCTGCTTGATTTTGGAAATGGTCATAGGGGTGAGGGGAAAATAATACAAAGTTCATATATTAGAAGTAAAATATGGTTGAATCTAGTGGAAAATGGCTTCTTGGTTACAGGTGGGAAACACATCAATAAATTCACTACTTCCATGTTGGTGTCATTTTTGTCTTCATTCTACTTGTTTTTATACCAGTATAAAAAAAAAAGTATGAATGTTCATATTTCATTATTTTTATATATACATACATTTCAATACAAAACTGATTTTATTTACTTGGAAAATCTAAAGTAACAGTCTTAAAACTTCTTTAAAGGAATAGTTCACCCCAAAATGAAATTTGCTGACAATGCACTCACCTTCAGGCCATCCAAGATGTAGAAGAATTTGTTTCATCGGAACAGACTTGGAGAAATGTAGCAATGGATGAATGGGTGCCGTCAGAATGAGAGTCTAAACAGCTAATAAAAACATCACATTAATCCACAAGTAATCCACACAACTCCAGTCCATCAGTTAACATCTTGTGAAATGAAAAGCTGCGTGTTTGTAATCAATCATTACTAAGATGTTTTAAATTAAACCATTGTTTCTGGCCAAAATACCAGTTCATCATAAGAATCCAGTGAAAACGTCAACCCCCTGTTGTCCTCTCACATCAAAATCCACCAACATGTTTAAAACTGTTTTTGCTTGTACAAGTGCTTAATCTCTGCATACTTCTCTCCTAATTCAGACAACATGACTTTTTCACTGGAGGCAGCAATATTATGGATAAAGGACTTGTATTTTAGCTGGAAGCAACGTTTGATTTAAAATGTGTTTATGATGGATTTATTTCTTGCAAACGCGCAGCTTTTTGTTTCACAAGACGTTAACTGAGAGACTGGAGTGGTGTGGATTATTGTGATGTCTCTATCAGCTGTATGAACTCTTGCTAATTTTTTCAAATCTGTTTCAATGAAGAGATAAACTCATCTACATCTTGGATGGCCTGAGGGTGACGTTTTCATTTTTTGGGTGAACTATTCTAACGTGTAAATACTTGTATGAACATTCAACAACTAAGAGAAACTGAAACTGCAGATTTGCACTGTCATGCTGGAGGATCATGTCAGGATGAGTCTGCAGGAAGGGTACCACATGAGGGAGGAGGATGTCTTCCCTGTAACACAACAAGCTCAGTTTGATGCTGACACACCGACCCAGACAATGATAGACCCTCCACCTCCAAATCAATCCCGTTCAAGACTACAGACCTCAGTGTAACGCTCACTCCTTTAATGATACACACAAGCCTGTCCATCACTCCTGGTGAGACAAAAAAAACATGACTTGTCAGGGCCGAGCACTTTTTGCTAGTTAATTGATGTATTTAAGACCTTTTTAGGCCTTAATTTATGAAATTCAGTCATAAACACAAAACAGTCATAAGAGTCATAAAAAAATTAAAAAAAACAGATACATAAAGCTGAATAAGCTTTCCATTGATGTATGGCTTGTTAGGATAGGACAATATTTGGCTGAGACACAACTATTTGAAAATCTGGAATCTGAGGGTGCAAAAAAATCAAAATATTGAGAAAATTGCCTTTAAAGTTGTCTAAATGAAGTTCTTAGCAATGCATTTACTAATCAAAAATTAAGTTTTGATATATTTACGGTAGGAAATTTACAAAATATCTTCATGGAACACGATCTTTACTTAATATCCTAATGATTTTTGGCATAAAAGAAAAATTGATAATTTTGACCTATACAATTGGCTATTGCTACAAATATACATGTGAAACTTATGACTGGTTTTGTGGTCCAGGGTCACATTTGTGTATTATATCATAAATATAATTTATGTTTTATAAATATTACACATTTATATGAAACACATAGGCCTGTATCATGTACACGTGCATACATGTGCACAAGTGCTTGTGTGACGCGAAATGTCATTGGCACGCCTGGCACGTTCTCTTTTTTTTCATTGGACGGCTTTGAAGACGTTTTATTTTTTTCATTGGTTGGGAGAAATGGCGGAAATTTCCCATTGGCACTGTGAGGAAAATGGCATACGAGCATCAAATGCCAATTATCTCGAAATTAAAAACAATCTACACATATCGGAGTTCAAAATAAATGACGCGGACTTTATCCAGCACAGCATTTATGTTATTTTATCCCTATCGTTCCTGAAAATCTCCATCGATATATATCGCAATCTGGAAATCGTCGCCTGGGGCCGCGGGTCTGTTGCTAGGTAGATTATGTTAATATATGCAAGGCAGCCATCTCTGCAGCTACCATTCAGAGGGAAGACCCACTTCAACCTTTTCCTAAAAACGCTGAAAACTCTCGGGAAATCCACACCCGAAGCTTAAGCGCGGATTCAGGATCGTCTCTCAGTAAGTGTCACGTAAAATTCACAGGCTGTTTTCCGTTGGACGTTCGATTAGAGTGTACATATATTTTGTTGTCTGTCTTCGCCTTGCTTTGTTGTTGTCTTAGTCCCACCCAAAATGGAGTCGTGTCGCGTCTTCCTCATTCTGCTGCAGACTCTCGCGGAGCGCGCTGGGCTCATCTATGCGCGGGGAGCCAAGCGCCTCTGTCCTGCATTTGAAAACCTCCATGAAACTAGTGTGCTCGATTAAAACGACACCGTAGGCCTGTTCCAGACCAAACAGGCCCTCAGCTCTCATCCCTCTGTCGTTGCCGACCACCAGCGCGAGTTTATGTCTGATGAAGCTGCTGTGGAACTGTTTTTGTGCCGCTGAGCTGCGGATTTTGTGGTATAGTCCGACTGGAACTCCCAACCTGCGGGCTTGAGACAGGGGGGGAGAGCGGCTCACAAACAGCCCGATCGCTTCATTCGCCATTACAGCCTTTATAATCTCTTCATTTGTCTGAGGGTATAAAGAAGGCCGGAGTGAGAGGCGTCTGCTTGTGTTTTTTCTGTCAGCGCGGCTATTGGGGATTTTCTGTCCGGCCGTGTGTCTCCTCTACCCCCGTGCAGTGATTAGACTGACCGCTCCTCCAGTACACGCCTGTGTTTGGGTTAAACAGCGAGCTTTCAATAAATCACAAATAATAACACAACGAACGGATGAAATGTGTCGAGCCTGAGCTTTCATCTGTTCCGTTCACATCAGCCACTCTGTTACAAAACGTATATGTCATTTATACAGATTAATCATGGTATTCTTTGAAGTACATTGGAGTGCCATGTAAATTTCATGGCATATATTATCATTAGGGTATGTATGATACCATCATTGCACCATGGTCAAGTAGTTTTTTTTAGGGAATTAATCCATTGATTTGGAGTATACAATATTTCTTATGCAAGATTAACACATTCATGGGAAACCTGGAAAAATCTGAAAATTTCAAAACAGATTTCCAGATGTTTCCCTGAGACTATAATTGAAGGCCAAGTCAAATTTATTTGTCTAATGCTTGTCACAGTAACATGCTGTTGCAAGGCAGCTTTACAGAAAATCATGACTTTGTTTATAATATCTTCATGCCTTTAGTAGATTAGAGCTGGCCAATAATATTGTTTACATTTTATAACAATAGATTCACTCAAGCAGTTGAGATTATGTATCGCCCTGCGTGAGTATAATGTATGTGGATAAAGTTGGACATATTTATATATCCAAATTTGTAAAAAGAACTTTATATAAAGAAGCCACTCTGCCATTAAATTTGGCATGAACTGAAAATTCAGTTAAGTACATACCATAGATCTGTTTTTTTCTCCTCACACAGTTTAATCAAAATGTCATTACTGGATCCTTGGTGAAAACACCAGACATCTCTGGCGACGTATGCAGGACTTCTCCAGTCATTTAGTCACAAAGAAGGACACATCCTTGTAAGGCTGTTTATCAAGGCTGCCATGTCATAAAGCTTTGTTGTAGGACGTGTTAATTTTAAGTATGCTCAGAAGGTAGTCTTCGTTTTGCGTCCTTCAATCGGTCTGTTTTGAAGGATGCATCAGGTGTCTTACAGTCACCCACAATCATTTGAACACATTCCAATTCATGACAAATCATTTAGCTGAAAATGAATCAACACTGAGTTTATTCAGTTTCATAGCTATGCAAAATATGATTTTTGAGGTGAAGGCATTATATTATCTTTAGTTTTGTTGTAAATGTATCACATAATGCTAAATGATACATAATGTAAACCACTGGGAGACCACAGACACATGTGGTTACCTGTACTGCAATAATAGAAATCAGTTTTCAATACAATATAAATTTTCAATATTCTTCTAATTTAATCAAATTTAACTCAAATTTGAGTAGGACTCTAGCCTTGAAGCCTCAGAAGGACACAACTCTCACTTTCAAATTCAAGTTCATCTGCCTTCACTTTTGAGAGCCATGTCCACATTACAAAATCCAACCAACAACAAATGCATAGAACCAAGTTCTAAATAGCTACATTGTTTTTTGATAATCCATTGCATTCAGATGTATGTCACAGTAAGAAAGAAAAGACCTCTAACAGTAAAACTATATGAGGTCAGGTGGCAACAATGTTGCATACTACATTATACAGTGTATATTTTGTGATGATATGCTAATCAGGGCTATGACCACTATAGACTTTTAAAGTGATATGTTCTCCCCAGAGTTCAGAGTTGTGGTTAATTCATATGGGTTTTTCATAATGGCTCATGCTATTTAGAGAAGTCATGGATATTAATAAATTCTTGAAAAGATATGGCAATTTCTGTAATGCATATACAGGTAGTTGATGAGCGGTGGATAGGTGGAGGAGGTGTTCGGTCTCACCTCATACTGTTGTTATGGAGGCCAAGCAGGAGTCCTCACCTGTGTGGAGTTCAGCACCCAACAATGACACTGGAAATACACCTCAGGTACAGCCAAACCTTGCTCTTTTGTTATATTAGTTATGTGGAACTATTAATTACCTTACTTTCACTTTATTCATCCGAGAATCAATAAAGCATGTATTTCTATTTCAATTCTACTGAATTCACTACCTCGCTCTCTTATACAACAAATGTTTTTAAACTTCTCTATGAAGTATCTTGATTTTAAAGACCATTAAAGGACTGTTAAGATTTTTTGTTTTGCTTAACTCTGGAATACACTACTCGATTTTTAAAATCTGAACCAATGCTAGGCATCATAGACTTGCTGAATTGTACAACCTAAATTTCCGGAAATGTTGGGACATTTTTTAAATTTGAATAAAATGAAAACTAATAGACTTTCAAATCACATGAGCCAATATTTTATTCACAATAGAACATAGAGAACATAAATGTGTAAACGGAGAAATTTTACACTTTTATCCACTAAATGAGCTCATTTCAAATTTGATGCCTGCTACAGGTCTCTAAAAAGTTGGCACGGGGGCAACAAAGGGTTGAAAAAGCAAGAAATTTTGAAAAGATTCAGCTGGGAGAACATCTAGCAACCAAGTTAATTGACATCAGGTCTGTAACATGATTAGCTATAAAAGGGATGTCTTAGAGAGGCAGAGTCTCTCAGAAGTAAAGATGGGCAGAGGCTCTCCAATCTGTGAAAGAATGTGTAAAAAGATTGAGCAATGTTGTTTTTAAAGTATTCCACAATGTCAAATTGCAAAGGCTTTACAAATCTCATCATCTACAGTGCATAACATCATCAAAAGATTCAGAGAAACTGGAGAAATCTCTGTGCGTAAGGGACAAGGCCGAAGACCTTTGGATGCCTGTGGTCTTCGGGCCCTCAGACGACACTGCATCACTCATTGGCATGATTCTGTCATTGACATTACTAAATGGGCCCAGGAATACTTCCAGAAACCACTGTCGGTAAACACAATCTGCCGTGCCATCTGCAGATGCCAACTAAAGCTCTATCATGCAAAAAGGAAGCCACATGTGAACGTGGTCCAGAAGCGCCGTCGTGTCCTGTGGGCCAAGGCTCATTTAAAATGGACTGTTTCAAAGTGGAAAAGTGTTCTATGGTCAGACGAGTCCAAATTTGACATTCTTGTTGGAAATCACGGACACTGTGTCCTCCGGGTTGAAGAGCAGGGAGACCTTCCAGCGTGTCATCAGCGTTCAGTTCAAAAGCCAGCATCTCCGATGGTATGGGGGTGCATAAGTGCATACGGTATGGGCAGCTTGCATGTTTTGTGGAAGGCACTATGAATGCTGAAAGGTGTATATAGAGGTTTTAGAGCAACATATGCTCCCCTCCAGACGATGTCTATTTCAGGGAAGGCATTCTGTATTTCAGCAGGACAATGCAAAACCACATACTGCAGCTATTACAACAGCATGGCTTCATAGTAGAAGAGTCCGGGTGCTGAATTGGCCTGCCTGCAGTCCAGATCTTTCACCTATAGCGAACATTTGGCGCATCATTAAACGAAAAATGTCAAAGACGACCACAAACTCTTCAGCAGCTGGAAACCTATATCAGGCAAGAATGGGACCAAATTCCAAAACCGAAACTCATAACCTCGATGCCCAGATGTCTTCAAACTGTTTTGAAGAGAAGAGGAGATGCTACACCATGGTAAACATGCCCCCGTCCCAACTATTTTGAGACCTGTAGCAGGCAGCAAATTTGAAATTAGCTCATTTTGTGCATAAATTGTAAAATTTCTCAGTGTAAACATTTGTTAAATATGCTCTGTTGTGAATAAAATATTGGCTCATGCGACTTGAAATTCTTTTAGTTTTCATTTTATTAAAATATAAAAAAACGTCCCAATATTTCCGGAATTCGGGTTGTAAATAGTTACATGACATTATGCACTAAACGACTAAAAGATTGCAAATTAGAGTAAAAATCTTGGCAAAATCTGTGTAGTGTACTCCAGCTTTAAAACAGTTGCATTACAATTAAGCATGCATTACAGGCCATTATGCACTAAACGTCATTGTCATGAATATGTCATGATACGATAATGTGTGAAGGTGCATTTTGAGACCAGTGCGGTGGCTCAGATCGTGTACAGCGGAGAGCAGTCTGACCGCACTCAGCAGCAGGTTGTATATGCTGCAGACGGAAGCTCCTACACCTCCGTTGAGTCTGCCGAACACACACTGGTGTACATACACCCAGCTGATGGAACGCAGGTGAGTTCATCTACACTGTGAAGATGTATGGATTCGATCCATGGCACAGCTAAGGGTTATAATTCATAATTATTGCTGTAATTTATTAGAGTGATCGATAGACAAAGCAGCTTGTGAAGGCACAGTTTCCAATTGCTATTATGTTACTTAAAGCTAATGTTAATTGGTTAATGTTAGTTAATGCATTAAAATTAAAATTGAGCAACACAGAAAATGTGATCATATTCTGTATTGCTACCAAAAGCATGTGGGGGAAAAGACATTAGCATTTTATTAAACGGCAAATATTAAATGCAGAAATAAACGTGTTCCAGACTAAAAAAAAATAACATATACTACATGACAGTCACAACATTCTTCATAATATTTTGTTATTATTGCTGAACATGTAATTGACCAGTTTCCTGCAAAGCTGTGCTAATTTCCTTTTTCACTTACCTCACTTTGTGTTTTCTTTC
This sequence comes from Tor tambroides, assembly GCA_021397915.2. Lineage (NCBI taxonomy): Eukaryota > Metazoa > Chordata > Actinopteri > Cypriniformes > Cyprinidae > Tor > Tor tambroides. Next base: position 199,632 of record JAFVLL020016490.1, read on the forward strand.
TTCCGAATTTCAACTCCATATTTAATGATTTATTTATTGTGTAAATAGGTGATGTGTAATAAGCTGTACAATCAGATTATATATTTTGTTATTATTGCAGAATAATTTTGTGGTAATTATTGGCTGACTGAATGATGCAGTATTTACATATGTACTCCTGCTGATGAATGATCGCAGACGCACTGTAACTCAGGTTTACTGCTCTTTTTCATTCCTATTCAGGCGGTGTTTACAGATCAGCCCCAAGTGGCCTACATTCAGCAAGATGGCACAACACAACAGGTAGTGTGGCGTTCCATAGCATTATCATGTTTTCTTTTTAAATTGATGTTGATCACATTATCTGTTGCATCTCAGGTGACTGTGTTGCTACCCAGCGGTCAGAACATGAACACTGCAAATCTGCACGTACTGAGTAATGTAGCTGATGGCCCACAGGCAATCCTGGAACCTGTGACACAGGTGAACCCGCACTGCTAAACATATCCCGCAGGATTTTTTATGCTGATTTGGAATTGTGGAGTCAAACCTCTTTTACCTCTCTTTTACTTTGCGTTCCAGGGGGTGTTGATCGCTTTAACCCCTAAAATTAAAAACAACCCGTAGCAACAGTGTAAAAATAGCCCAATTCTGCAGGAGAACCACTGACTTATTCCAGCAACATCACTGCTTTACACTACATTAGTGAAATTACAATACTTATGTCTAGATTTCTTTGCTTACAAGAGTTACTCTTAGGGATGTGCCCGAATCCGAGTACGGTATTCGGAAAGGTAATGATGTGTACTACGGCAACCGTAAAGGGAATAAATACAATATATATACGAGAAAAATATATTTCAGTGCTTTCAGGGAGCCGTTATAAATATGCGGGACATTGAAATCACTTATGAATGCGTGTTTACTTTTTACTTTCACTTTTGAGATTCGCGATCACACGCAGCCTAATCTACTAAGGAGCGGCACTACTTACCACACATTTCACAAGATTAGATGTTTGTCAGTGGTGCTCATGATCTGCAAATCATTCGACATCGTCCTATCGGTCATCTCTCCTTACCTCTCTCTGTTTATGTGGTAAGTGAAATTTTATGTACTGGAATGTAACAGGCTACTGCTAGCAAGCGGCTAACCATGTCCCTTTTGTGGCTCTGTAGAAAGCATTATTCGTTTTCTGTGCCTTTCCGAATACGGATTCGCTATTCAGGCACATCCCTAGTTACTCTTATATTTTTGCAAAAACTAAAAACGATTTCTGTGAAAACAGGTTTGCAAAAGCGCTGTATTACAAATCTAGTAAAATACTCTTTTCATCTGTCCACAAAAATGTTGGAAATTATGCAAATGTGAAAACACAGCATAACTGGCACAGTGGTTCACGATTCCCAAATGCACATTAAATTCACACATGCAGACAGTTTGTTTCAGTGTGAACCGAGCTGCTGAAAACACTGACTCGTGAGCTGCTCACATGAACACAGTGCTGTGCTGCGCTTAGTTTGTTTGACAGACACTTTGATCTTTCATTTTATTCTGAGAAGTGAGCTGTTCATCCGAAAGGCTTCTTAACATTGTCCTACTATAGGTGTGAGACTACAGTGTATTTAAAGGGGTCATCGGATGCAAAATTCACTTTACAAGTTGTTTGAACATAAATGTGTGTTGGAAGTGTGTGTACACATCCGTCCTATAATGATAAAAATCCACCCAGTGTTTTTTTTAAAAATCCCTATTTTAAAATCCTCTTTCTCAAATCAGGCTGTTCTGAGACTCCTGTCAGAATGACATAGTTCTGCACAGGCCGCTCCCACGATAGTTGATTGACAAGGCCGTCTTACCTTAGTCTCGCCCTAAGTGAGCTGTCATCAGTCAGCCATTGTGTCGACTCCGATGCTGGAGAAGACAAGATGTCTCCGATTAAGTGACTGAGGTGTTTTGTTGTTAGATGTAATGAATATAGCAGTCGTCATTTTCTCCCGACATCTGAGCCGCTGAAGACGCAGAGGATTAACGTTACTTTCGTTTTGAAGAGAATGTACAGATCCCTGATCTGCCTAAATGCATCTGTTCACGCGAATCATTCATGATCCAGCTTCACTTACAGCAGAAGTGAGTATAAGGGTTTTTTTATGAATCCTTGCAAATCGCCTTTCCAAATAATGTGCTAGTTAGCCAGTTTTGCGGTTGAAGTTTACAGTCTGCTCGTCACCCCACGGAAGAGAGGGGTTAGGTCAGCAGAGCTCATTAGCATTTAAAGCAACATGGACTAAAAAACAGCTTGCTGAAAACAAAGCTGATTTTGACAGGGTAAAAGTATTTTTTACACTACCATTGAGAAATTTTAACCAAAGTATGTTATAGACTTTTCATTAAGACCCTAAAGAATCATATCAACTTGTGTAAAATGGGCATCCGATGACCCCTTTAAAATAAAGCATCATTTGCATTAGTGAAGCAAGATTAACCTCCTCTTGACTAGAAACTGATTATTTTCCCAACAGAGCCAACTTGCTGTGACTAATGCAGCTCTCCCCAACATGCCGGAGGCCTCATCGAGTCCCCTGGGGGCCACCGATTCCACTGTGGATTCAGAGGATGAGGAAGAAGACAATGATAGCGACGATTCTGAAATGGATGACTGGGAACCCAGGACACCCCAGCCGTTCACCCCTCAGAACCTCTGTGAGTAGATATTTAACACTTAAGACTGTGTGGTGAAAGGAAATCAGTTTTAATTCTCTTGCAAAATGAAAGGTCAAGTCACTTTTGAATGTGATCATGTGTTATTATTTCTATGTGTAGGGTGTGAAGACTGTAATAATGCTAATCCTGGAGCATGTATAAAACACGGCCCTCTGCACCCCATCCTCAGCCGCCCTGTGATGTCCAAGGCTCGGGCCAGTCTTCCTCTCATCCTGTATATTGACCGCTTCCTGGGAGGAGTCTTTACCAAGAGGCGTATCCCCAAACGCACACAGTTCGGTCCTATAGAGGGGCCGCTGGTGCGCCAGAGCGAACTGCAGGACACGCACATCCACCTGAAAGTACGACAAAACTGTAAACACCTACTCTTTTATTCTAGATAGTTTTCTAGTATTACGTTTTAAAATTCTCACATCCTGCTGCTTCTGTGTAGTTATACATGCTAGACCCTGAAAAAGAAGGCGAGAGGGCAGAGGACCTCTGGTTTGACCTGACTGATGAAGAGAGATGTAACTGGATGATGTTTGTTCGCCCGGCCCAGAATCACCTGGAGCAGAACCTGGTGGCTTATCAATACGGGTCGGACATTTTTTACACCACCATTAAGAACATTCAGCCCAAACAGGAGCTTAAGGTGCGCTTAAAGGAACAGTTTCTCATCTGTATCAAATAAATGACTGGGCCATATTGCTAAACATTTTATTATTATTGTTATTATTTTTAATGCAATGGAATGCTACCAGTGTTAATTATTCATTGAAGATACTATTCAGGGATGGGATTTTTCCGTATAAATACGGATTTCCGTATTTTCCGACGTCTGAGGGACGAGCCATGTGATTTGCGTAGATCCGAGAGTTAGTTGGTTACTGCATGATGATTGAAATCACGCAAATGGCCAAATAAATTGCGAATAGATTGTTTTCTAAAGCGTCATGGACGGAATGGTCCTGAGAGCGCTGCACGAGCTTGCGGCGCATCTGCAGGACAGTTCAAAGCGTTCAAATGATTCAAAGCTGAAACGTGTTACTTGAGCCGGTGACTTTTTAATGAATGGCGGTGAGAATTTGAGATTGCTAGTGCTGTCATAAAATTCCCAACGGTTGTGATGTAATTCTATAATTGGCTGTAGTCTGACGCGCTACATGTCTGCTGTTACAGTACCGTTTTTAGTTTCAGCTGCGCTGCGCTTGGTTTGAGCCGCTTTAATTTGCATTTGGGAACGCAACATTCGTCATTAGAAACGTTTATAAATCTGTTGTTGTTTACAAAGAGAAGTTTCAGTGTCACATAATCCTTCAGAAATCATTCTAATATGCTGATTTGCTGCTCAAGAAACATTTCTCATTATTATCAATGTTAAAAACAGTTTTGCTGCTTAATATTTTTGTGGAAACAATGATACAACTCAAACATTTGTATAAGATTTAAAAAAAGAGAAAGAAATTAATCATTTTATTCATCATGCATGAAAGTGATAAAAAGTGAGTGAAGACATTTAAAATTATTTCAATTTAATAAATGCATTAAGAAAATTAAATTAATATATTTGATAAATGCAAATAAAAGCTGTTCATTAAATTTTATATTTTTCAAAAAATCCAGAAAAATAGTGTATTACCATTTCCACACAAAATATGAAGCCGCAAAATTTTCAACATTGATAATAATCAGAAATGTTTCTTGAGTCAAATAAATTGTAATGATTGTAATAATTTTTTTTTTATTTGTAGTAATATTTCACAATATTGCAGTGTTTTTTTTGTTTTTTTTTTGTTTGTTTTTTTTAAACTTTATTTTGATCAAATAAATTCAGCCTTGATGAGCAGAAGATAGTTATTTCAAAATCATTAATAATTGTAATGTTTCCAAACTTTTGGCAGGTACTTTAATAATAATAATAATAATATACTTTACTATAATATATTATAGTACTTTATTATAATATATTAAATTATCATGATTATTAAATGCTGTTTTTTTTTTACAGGACAATAGTATGTATTACAATATAAGATATATATTTTAATGTGCTAAAATATATATTTTTAATAATAAGTACTGGGGGCATGGTCAGATTTTCCTTCTTTTTGTCTCTAGCTGATCACATGCCTGACTATTGTAGTTTCTCTTAATATTTAGAATTAGATTTGATTTTTTTTTTAGACATTTTGTTTTGTCATTTTTATTATTATTATTTTAAATATGTAGGTTTTGTTCAGTTCATTTTATTTTTAGTTATTTTAATACTTAAAACTAAACGAAACTTAGAAGGGTTGCTTTTGCAGCTAGCTGAAATAAAGTAAGTTTTAATAAGTATTAATGTTTTTTTTTTAATGTTTTTATTTTATACTTCAAGTAAAGAAATTCACACGTAGTCTTATATTCCAGGTGTGGTACGCTGCATCATATGCAGAGTTTGTCAACCAGAAAGTTCACGATGTCACAGATGAAGAGAGAAAAGGTAAATTGTCATTGTCTCTTCTGAAATTAGTAACTGCTGGAAGTGTTGTAATTGATGACATTGTTGATTCATTCACATAGCCACAGGCATGACAAACGATATATTTACTAAGGATGTAACTGTTCACTTTCTCAGAGATCCGTTCATTTTGCGATATTTGAGGTTTCAGACTCCGTATAATAAAATGTACGGTGTTGTCTACACCGTGTCCCAAAAAAGTTTTATAATATAAATGTTAAAAAACAAACTTTTATCATCATAAAAAAGAAACACAGTTTGAAAGCAGCATGACAGGAAAAATCACTTTTCTTAAGACAGACTTTTTACTAAATGTGTATATATATGTGCATTAACTTCAGTTAATTATATTTATATAATATCATATCCATTGAGAAGAATGTAATAATGCTTAAAACTTTTAATCACATCAATGAGGCTGATTACACAAAGGTCAAAGCTTAAAAACATAAATGAATCTAATGATCAAAAAATATATTTATTCATATAACAACAATAGCAGTCATGATTTTAAACAGAATCACACTCTAAATGCTTACAATCTACTCCTTTAACTATATATAACTACATAACTGCTAATTTAACTTCCAATTTATTTATTTTACCGAGAACTGTACCCCTGGTTTTACATCTGACCAATGATATTATCCTGGTAATATTTTAAAAATATGTTTCTCTTGTGGTTCCTGGATCAGTTTTACGTGAGCAGGAGAAGAACTGGCCGTGTTATGAGTGTAACAGACGGTTCATGAGCTCAGAGCAGCTTCAGCAGCACTTAAACATGCACGACGACAAGCTGAACCTCATCCAAAGGTTCGAATGCACGTCAGTGACTTGATTTGTCCGGTGTTCATGATTGGATTCCTGACAGTGAGTCCATTGCAGAATCTGACTAATATTCTTCTCTCCCAGGCCAAAGGGCCGCGGCCGAGGACGGGGCAGGAAACGATTCGGTGCTGCAAGGCGACCAGGACGACGTACGAAATTCATCTGCCCACAGACTCCTGTTGAGAGTGCCGACAAGACACAGGTACTGTAGACCTCATTTACTCATCATCATGTCATTTCAAACCATAAGATTTTCATCCATCTTGGAAACACGGATGGAAACATGGATTTTTAATGAAAGTCCCTCCACTGAAAGTCCATTCACCCAAGAATTTGATGCCTCAAAAAGTTCAGAAGACGTCATAAAAGTAATTTTCTGAAGAGGCAAAATTGCATTATAAGATGAACTAATTTAGGCTTTGATTCACATATAAACACATAGAATCATAGAATCATCAAATGTGTTAACGGCAGCTCACATTTGTTTGCTCGATGCAGATTGGATTTCTGATCTCTTTAGGAACTTTTAAAAGTTTGAAGGTTTTGTTGGAATTGACTGTGCTAAATTTTTGTCTCTGCACCTGCCATAGGAGCTTTTAGCATCTGTAGATAAACTACCATTTGAGGAGCAGACGGACGGAGCTCTTAATGGGCTGAAGGTGGTGGAGATGACAGCCGAATCGATGGAGACCGAGACAGAAGAAGGGCTTGATACCCCAGCAACCCACACCGAGGTGCTACAGGAGGAGGGGGATTCTGTCACCCCACCTCCGGCCACAGAAGTCCCGGGGTCTGCCAAAGAGGACCTGTCTCAGACAAGTCCCGAAGACCCCCACCTCACACCGCAGGACATGAGGAGGGCGAGGAGGATTAGGGTAAGATATGCCCGTCATGAGTGACCCACAACCTCAGTTCTCTGCATTGTAGTGTGTTGAGTAGGTTAGAGTTATTTAACAGTAGCGTGTGTGCGGGTGTGTGTCTTTCTCTTTTGTTTGCGTGCTGCACGTTCAGGTGGACTTGCAGGTAGGTCTAATGTGGGCCAGAGTGGAGTCAAAGGAAACTTCCTCCTTCAGTCAATAGTGTTGTGATGTCACGCTACACTGATGGTCTATGACTCCCTACATCCCCATTACATCTGTCTGTATCAGTTCAGTCCTCGAGCTTCATCAACCAGCAGAGTTTTAGGACAGCTGCTCCAAAAATGAACATTCACATCATTAAATTGTAGTCACCCTGTTTGACCAAAAGTAGATGTTTAGGGTTTCATGGGTGCCCTTTTCTATTATAATGAAATTGAATGGGAAAGCATGCTAGGCCTGGTTTGACAATATTGATTTTGATATTCATGTCGATGAACCGATATCAATTATTAAATCCCAAGAATCAGTCATTTAGTCTATACTGTTTTCTGTAGATGCATGAACAAAACATTGCTTAATTTTATTTGTAGCATGCCTTCCATGCAATAATCACAATAAGCTTTGTGCTTTATGACTTTTAATATGAAAGTCTGTTTTATCATGAAATTCAAACAGTAAATACCATTTTGGTGCTGAGTGTGCGTGAACCAGTCATCTCTTCCTCTTTACTTTAAATGTTTATATTTCAACAAAAGAAATTGGAGTAGAAACATGATTATATCATTAAAAAGAAAAACAGACTTGTGTGCAATTTAAATGTTTGTTAAAGTGTGTTGATCTGAAACTAAATTGTACCATTGTTTAATTTGGACTGGTTGTTATTTTAACCTTCAATATTATAGTAATGTACCAATTGACAGCTACATATACTGCACCTGATCTATATCCAAATGAATTAGTGGTCGACCGATATATCGGCCAGTATTGGGCATCTTTCAAATATCGGCATCGGCCGATAAGTTGTCTGTTTGGCCGATGCGTTCGAGGCAGGGCTGAGAAAGGCAGCGTCTGAGCACACAGTGCTCACATTCTCTCTCTTGTTTGCTGTCATCCTTCAGTTCTGTCTAAGATGGATAGAAGTCTGTCTAATAATAGAATAGATAGAACTGTTAAACAAAGGAATTAAAAAGTATACAAAGTATTATAACGATCGCTTTTATATTATTAGTAATAGAAAGGCAAACATTATAATGCTTTCTCGTTTGCCATCAGCATTTAGCAAATACGCATTTACATCATTTAAATAAATCTTTGAAAGTCTAATGAACATTTCATTTCACAAACCTTGCAAACTTAGTCGAATCCAGTTGTGAGCTCTTGGGAAGTGTATCCTGCATGATCGACCGTCACACAGAGAACGCGCAGTCCGTGCAAATTGAATGCTTTAAACTTTAAACTCGGGATTTCAAATTATGCTGCGCTTTATGCATTTGCCCAGTGTCGTTTTCATGTCATTTTCACTGTGTGCTGTGTGTAAAATGAGTGTTACCTTGGCTTTATCTGAAAAAATATATTCCCAATGCACACAAACTTCCCAGAATAATAAGTGCCCAGTTGGTTACAGTGTTTACTTTTTAATTATATTTTTATTAAATATTTATTTATTTGTAAAAAAATACTTTGTCATCTAAAGTGTAAGTATGTTTAAATATTAATTAAAATAAATAAAATTATATCGGCCATCTGCCGCCATGCTTTCCAAGATATCAGCATCGGCTGTCAAAAAACCAATATCGGTCGACCACTAATCGGATTCAAATCAAATCAAGAGCTTGTGACTTGGAATTGAACTGAACTGTGAAATCTGTTAGTACCAAACACTAGTGCTTACTCTTCTGCTTCAAAAATGACCAAAAAAACACTGTAAAAGTGGTTCACACTACTGATACTATAATTTGCCAAAATAAAAGCTCTATGGCAAAGGTGTTAAACTCAATTCCTGGATGGCCGCAGCCCTGCACAGTTTAGCTCCAACCCTAATTAAACACACCTGATCCAGCTAATCAAGTCCTTCAGGCTCAATTGAAAACTTCATGGTTTGTGAGTTGGAGCAGGGTTGGAACAAAACTCTGCCGGACTTCGGCCCTCCAGGAACTGAGTTTGACACCCCTGCTCTATGGTTTAACATTTGAAAGCAAAGAAATTTAAGTGAGCAATGAATATTAATTAATTAATTAATATTTTTGGGGGTTTGGAAAGATATGAAGGAGAATAAATGATGACAGAATGTTCATTTTTGTGTGAACTAGCTACAACTGAATGATTAAATCCTGTTTGTGTTTGGCATGCAAATAAAACGGCTTGTTTCAGCCACCACCTCTGTGACATAAAGACCATGCGAGTGCATTGTGTCATTGCTCACAAATCATGTGAATTCAGTGTAATCTAAGTGATTCCTCATCATCCTGCTTGGATTTTTCACCTGGTCGTCTTCTCATTTCAAAAGTGCCCATTCCTCCATGCTTTCTCTCTTCTCTTACCCAGAATGCCGCTCTCCAGCATCTATTCATCCGTAAGTCCTTTCGACCCTTTAAATGTTCTCAGTGTGGGAAAGCCTTTCGGGATAAAGACAAGTTGGACCAGCACATGCGGTACCACGGGCGGGACGGCTGCCGTCACATGTGCCATCAGTGCGGTAAGGGCTTCCTGACGAACGCTGCGCTCGAGGATCACCTGCAGTTGCACTCTGATCAGCGCACCTACTCCTGCCTCTTCTGTGCCGAGTCCTATGACAGATTGGACCTGCTCAAAGTGCATGTGGGGGTTCACCTGGTCAACGGCTGCTTTTCCTGTCCTTCCTGCAAGAAAACCTTCACAGACTTCATACAGGTGTGATGTGCTAACAAACAGATGTACACAATCACAAAACTGATTCTAAATAGTTCACCCAAAAATGAAAATATGCTGAAAATCGACTTTGTCTAGGATTTAGATGAGTTTGTTTCTTCATCGGAAAAGATTTAGAGAAATTTAGCATGACGTCACTTGCTCACTAATGGATCCTCAGCAGTGAATGGGTGCCGTCAGAATGAGCGTCCAAACAGCTGATAAAAACATCACAGTTATCCACACCAGTCCATTAATTAACATTTCGTGAAGTGAAAAGCTGCTTGTTTGTAAGAAAGAAATCCATCAAGACGTTTTAACCATCATTTTTGGGCGCCCATAATCCATAATACTTACTCCAGTGAAAAAAAAACATCCCATGTTGTCCTCTCACATCAAAATCCACCAATATATGTATATACAGTCAAACCAAAAATTATACAGACACCAGATTTTTTTTTTATATATATATATATATTTTTTTTACTAGTGTGTGCAGGACACTATAGTTCATTTATGTAATTGAAGATAGCTAAATAAAGTAAACTGTGACCTATTATACCAAAAATTCTTCAAACAGTGCACTACCAGTAAAATTGATAAAAATTTGGGACCAAAAATTATTCAGACACTTCGACCTGAGCATGTTAAGTGCTTAAGTGTTTTTCTTTAATTGCTAATGTGACCTTTTTACACCACAGACTGAACAAAATTAAGCATTGCTTGGTGATTGGTTGAGCTAAATTGGTATTATCTAATAGAGTACTTAAATTTAACAGCTAACGGCTATTCAACCCAATTCATTACATACCTTTCTTTAAAAGTTATCTGACATTATCAAGATGATTTTTTTTTACAGTCATTCTAAACTATGGTGAATAAACTGATAATGTGAGAAATGTTGAAGGTGTCTGAATAAATTTTGGTTTGACTGTATTTGGGTTTTTTTTTTGCTTGTAAACAGTGATTGCTCTGTGCATATTTCTCTCCTGATTCAGACAAAATTACAAACATTATTACAACATTTATACCAAATGCACAGCTTTTCACTTCGTAAGATGTTAATTGATGGCCCGGAGTGGTGTGGATTACTTGTGGATTACTGTGATGTTTTAGCAGTTGTTTTGGACTCTCATTCTGACGGCACCCATTCACTGCAGAGGATCCATTGTTGAGCAAGTGATGTAAAGCTAAATACATAAAAACTAAATATGACTGTTTTTAGTGAAGTAAGCCTTTTATAACAAGTGGATTTTCAAGGCAAAAAAGGAAATCAAAAGTGATATGACCATTTTAATGTCTGTTTAGGTGGCAGTATTCTTGTTTAATCGTGTGATTAACCAATCATGCATCTGTGTTATGCAGGTTAAGAAACATGTGAGAAGTTTCCACTCAGAGAAGATCTTCCAGTGTACGGAGTGTGATAAAGCCTTCTGCAGGCCAGATAAACTACGACTCCACATGCTTCGCCACTCTGACCGCAAGGACTTCCTGTGCTCCACCTGTGGAAAACAGTTTAAGGTGATTCACATATGCCCAGATATTTGTGTATACACAAATAAATGCAGTACACTGTGAGATTTTGAACCTAAACACACTTGTTGCATTTAAAGTTAAGACATGAAACCTGCCTTAGAATGTGTCTGTGTGTTTAATAACTTCTCATTCATTTTGTTGTGTGTTGTTTCTCCTTTGTTGGGCAGAGGAAGGATAAACTACGGGAGCACATGCAGAGGATGCACAACCCTGAACGCGAGGCCAAAAAGGCAGACCGCATCCACCGCACCAAAGCTTTAAAACAGAAGGAGCCCACCACTGACTTTGAGAGCTTCATGTTTAAATGCAGACTCTGTATGATGGGCTTCAGGAGACGAGGGATGCTGGTATTTAAATTTGTTTATCTTAAGTTTGTCTATTACCTTTTTTGCTGTTTCTTAGGCTTTCTAAAATTGGTGTTTTTGAAATCACAAGCCGCTTGTGACCTCTTTCTTACTGTACTGTCCACAGGTGAATCACCTTTCTAAACGACATCCTGAGATGCGATTGGAGGAGGTTCCTGAGCTGACGCTGCCCATCATTAAACCCAACAGAGATTACTTCTGCCAGTACTGTGATAAGGTCTGGACTCTCTCAGCACATGAATGTTCTACTGGGGTTGTTCATGATAGCTGTGAGCTCTGCCAATTCTGTCTTACCACCTTCTGCGGATCTGCACATTTTAACGACCCTCTGGTCTTCTCACATTGGCTGCAGTTACTGCTGACTCATAGAAAGACAATAGCAGTGTGTCCTAGAGCCAAGAGACTTGAGCCTCCTCTGAAAATAGTTTCCACTTGGCTCTTCCTGCATAGTACATTCATGTCAACAGGTTCTCTCTTAATGTTGATCTTGCAAAAGACATTTTTAGGCAAACTTTTATGAAAAATTAACAGTATAAGGTTCCCATAGTAATGGAAAACTTGGAAATTTCAGTTGATTATTGTGTTTTGAGAAACACACATATACACTGATGTTCAAAAGTTTGAGATCAGTAAGATTTTTTATGTATTTTAAAGAATTCTCTTATGCTCATCAAGGCTGCATTTGATCAAAAATACAGAAAAAACAGTAATATTATGAAATATTATTACAATTTAAAATTATTGTTTTCCGTTTTACTAAACTTTAAAAATAAAATTTATTCCTGTGACGCGAAGTGAATTTTCCTCAGCCATTACACCAGTCTGCAATGTCACATGATCCTTCAGAGATCAAATATGCTGATATATTATCAATGTTAGAAACAGCTAAATTTCTTTTTTGTTTTGGAACCTATATATACTTTTTAGTATATACTTCTATATACTAAAAATACTTATTTTCATGATTCTTTTATGAATAAAAAGTTAAAGAACAATTGAAAATAGAAAAAAATATATACATTACTGTTAAGAAATTTGGGGCCGGTACATTTTTATTTATTTTTTTTTAAAGAAATTAATACTTTTATTTAGCAAGGATGTTAAATTGACTTAAATTAGGGCTTATATTGTTAGAAAAGATTTTTATTTTAAAGTGCCCCTATTATGCCATTTTTAAGTTTGCTAATATTGTTTTATGAGTCTTCTAAAACAGGTTTACATGCATCCAAGGTCAAAATTTTACCTCATTTCTAAATGATTCCTAAACGACTCGTGCGAAGCAGTTCGAAGAATCAGTCTCTCTAAACCCCCTCCTTTCCATGAGCACTCGCTGCTGTGATTGGTCAGATGGCGCAGTCTTTTGTGATTGGTCTACCGCGTACAGCGCGAATGACAGCCATTGGCAGACATTATGCAAATGTGTTACTTCGTGACGTACAGCTGTAACAGAATAAGATTCGAATTCCTAACGACTCGTTTAGGCGATTGCAAGCCGACTTTTTTTTTTTTTTTTTTGATAGACAATAACTTTATATATTGTGCACTTTCGGCTTCACAACTTTGCAGAAAGTTTATGTTCACATACTGCTACATGACACTGCATGAAAGGTAATATTCGAAAAGGCATAATAGGGGCACTTTAAATAAATGTTCCTAATTAACATAAAAAATCTTACTGATCCCAAATTTTGAATGGCTCACACATGTATATTTATATAATGCAATTTAAAAACAACTGAAGTCATGAAAATGCATCACTGAAAGTAGTAATTGTAGTTATTAATTATGTTGTTGTTTTATCTCGACCCTTTTCCTTTTACCTGTTTAGGTGTATAAAAGTGCCAGTAAGAGGAAGGCCCACATTTTGAAGAACCACCCTGGGGCGGAATTGCCTCCCAGCATCCGGAAGCTGCGTCCGGCCGGGCCGGGAGAGCCTGACCCCATGCTGAGCACACACACGCAGCTGACCGGCACCATCGCTACTGCACCGGTGTGCTGCCCGCACTGTGCCAAACAGTACAGCAGCAAGGTACTGTACAGCCATTAATGACGTGATATGTGTTAATCTGTATGGATTTATGTGTCCTAATATATGCCTATCTTTCTTTTTAGACAAAGATGGTGCAGCACATCCGTAAGAAGCATCCGGAGTATCAGTACAACAGCAGCAGCAGCATCCAGGCACCTCTGGCCACTGCCGTCATCAGCAGCACTCCTGCTGTCATCACAACAGACGGCACTACTGCAGAGGCCGTGGTGGTGAGCAGATACATTCGCCCAAACACTTCAAAACGACAACATAATCAAATTATACCCAATTTACCTTCTATACAAATGTCTCAGGTCTCAGTGGGCTCATTGGACAATGTTGTTCTAAAGAAAATGTTTTTGCCTGAATGCTTTTGTTTTAGTGTTGTCCTTAAAGAGATATCCATAAAGTGTTACTGGTTAGATGGTAAATGAAGTGTCACCTCAGGTAACATCCCAATATTCATCAGTTTCTGTCTTCCTCCTAGACGACTGATCTGTTGACCCAGGCCATGACGGAGCTGTCCCAGACCCTGACCACAGACTACCGCACAGCACAAGGGGATTTCCAGAGGATCCAGTACATCCCAGTGTCTCAGGCAGGAGGAGGCCTGTCACAGCCACAGCACATACAGCTGCAGGTGGTGCAGGTGGCCCCGGTACGGACACACTCATTCACACTCGCTTCTTTGCTCTTTCTTACTTTCAGCTTTTTTTTTTTTTCCCTCCTTGCTCTAGTTTAATTTTGTCTGTTCTGTTTTCTTTCATTCTTTTGACTTTATCTTTTATTTATTTATTTATTTTTTTTGGAATAATTCAGATTTCTTAATATTTTTAAATGAAGTCGCTTATGCTCATCAAGGCTGCATTCATTTTATCAAAAATACAGTAAAAACGGTAATATTGTGAAATTATTCCAATTTAAAACAACTGTTTTCTATTATATATTTTATATGTATTATAAATATATTTTGACATGTAATTTATTTCTGTGATGGCAATGCAGAATTTCAGTGTCACATGATTTTTCGGATATCATTCTAATATGCTGATTTGGCACTCAAGCAACATTTCTTCTTTTCACTGTTGCTGATGATAATGATAATAATGATAAAACACTTTTATTCGTTAAGGATGCATTAAATTGATCAAAAGTGACAGTAAAGACATTTATAATGTTACAAAATGTTTCTGTTTCAAATAAATGCTGTTAATAAAAGAATAAAATCACTGATACTGTGTGCATATATAGTACATATACATATACATTGTTCTCTGCTTCTATTTTGCGTACTTGTGTACATAAGTAGTTTATGTATAGTGCTTTTCTATCTTATGGTGAGTTTTAGACTGATTTGATGAGTGAGTGTTGTGTCTGTTTGTCCCTGCAGGCGTCCTCTCCTCACTCTCAGCACTCTACAGTAGATGTGAGTCAGTTACACGACCCTCACAGTTACAGTCAGCACTCTATTCAGGTTCAGCACATCCAGGTTGCTGAGCCCACGGGGACAGTGCAGGCCAGTGCACAGGTGAGCAGCTGACTTTTACAGGATATGCATGCTGTGTAGGGCTGCACAGTATTTTGAAATCATATCATAATATAGCTTAGTGTAATTGAATAGTTAAATACTAAAACGGTTCAAAAATGGTCAAAAAGTCTTAAAATTCTGCTCAAAATTCCTGGGTTTTTTTTATATTGCAATACATTTTGCAGAAAAACTGCAACAAATTTTAAGCATATTCACACCAAGACCAAATTTTTGGTCCACAATGTTATATTAGGATGATCTATAATGATTCGGTTTCTTTTATAGAGTGTATTTAATAATTCAACAAATATAAAATATTAGAATTATTTTGGCTGAAAAAAAAAGTTATACTTTTCTGTAGTTTAGTGGCATCAGTCTCACCTTTTAACACTTTTTCTATCATCCAATCAGGTTTCAGCTCAGCCTCTAAGTCCCTCCTCTCAGCAAGCGGCTCAAGAGCTTAGCACCGCCCAGCTGACCCCTGTGACCCTCGCTCAGGGCCAGACTTTACAGACATCCACCAATCAGACGCAAGGTGCTGCACAGCATGCGTACCTACCCAGCAACTGGAACTACAGGAGTTATCGTAAGCATCTTCAGCAGAAGCTTCTGTAATAGATATTTATTGCTATATTAACCTGTATTTATACAGAAAACATAATGGCAGCATTGTGTTTTTCCTCCTTTTGCTCCTGTAAGCATCTGAGATCCAGATGATGGCTCTTCCACATACTCAGTATGTGATCGCAGAGGCCAGCACCCCCGTCACTGCTGCAGTCAACAGCAGTCAGGTCAAAACAGTGAGTGGAAGAACTGGCTTCCACATAAGTTCCAGTGTTTTTGTTTTCATGTTGTAATGCAATTATGTTTCGGTTTCTCGTGCATTGCAGACACATTATGTGATCTCAGAAGGACAGACGGAGCTGGATGGTAAGCAGGTGAACGTCCCGTCCACCGCAGCGCAGGTTCACCCCGACCCAATGGAGCAGCCGGCTGTCAGTCAGCAGACCACCACGCAGTACATCATCACCACCACCACCAACGGGACAGGGGCCAGTGAAGTTCACATCACCAAACCCTGACCCTCAATCACATGTGAAGAAACTGATTCGTCATCTTCAGCTGCAGAGTTACTTTAAATGAACAGATTTCTGATTTATTTTCTTGAAGAGTTAAAAAGATGAACTGAAATAGTGAAGATGTTTTGTATGAAATAGTAAGAACACTGGAGTGGTTAACTGTGTTTCTCTAGACACCCAAAAAGACCTAATTGTGTATGTTTTCAGGAACTATCATGACTTTTAACCTGTGCCATCCTGCCTTTTATCTTCATTTTGTCTATTTTTTTCCCTCCCTGTTTGTTTATTTATTTTTTTTTTATTCAGTAAAGTATTGAAAGATTCTGCATTTTCATACTTAAGACTGATGAGAGACCTTTAAAAGGATTTTTTTTATTATTATTATTTCTGTTTCCCCACAATAAAAGGGGTCAAGCGCTGTGGATCCTCTCTTTTACTGGCTTTTGTTTGAATAAATTTGGAAATCAAGTAAAATTTAGCACAGCCGCAAAGCCTGTAAAATACTGCCTTGATGAGCAGGCGGATCTTATAAAAGATCGCATTTTACCCAAAATCCAAAGAGAGAATTAGAATTTGCACAGAGAATGTGAAGCTTTGTGACTTAATTTTTGTGACTATTTAGCGTTACAATTAAATTTTGTTTTATTGTCATGAACATAATGTCATGATGCAAAAATATTAATATTCCTAAAAAAAACAGACTTCAGTTTCTAATATGAAGTGTAATGTATTTTCCTATGGTTTTGGAGTGGAATATGACCTTGACATTTCATTTCGAGAATCTGACATCAATCTCAAAACATTTTGATAAAGCAAAACTTCCCAGATCAGATTGTCCATGCCCACATCAGCTCCCTTGATAAAAGCAAGCCCCAAATGAATGCTTTTACTTAATATATTTACTATAAAATATTAAAATATGGTCCACTGAAGGAGTCACCAGCCAGAATGTGGTTCAGATGAAGGTTGAACCCTTCATACCCCACAAAAATCTTTCTCAAAATGTCTTAAGTTATCTGAGTCCTCATATTATTCTATGTATTATCTGTTAAAATGACTGGAAGAACTTGTGTATTTCATGTAACTTGTGTTTATGGACATACTAGTATTTATTTGGGTTTTGCACATCCATCAGTGGAGCACTGCTACAACTTTATAACCTGAGAAAGGGAAATATATCCAGCATACACTATTTATACTGAGACAAACTTGTACAATGTAAAAAAAAAAACCATCTGTATCTGTACTATGATAAGTATTGTAATTATTAACGGTTTATGTACAGTAATGCGCCTCGGTGTCTCTGGGTTGGTGTCTCCTGTTGTTCCTAGTGATGGGAAATAAACGTCCTTTTGTACACTTCATGTTTTTATTGTCTGTCAGTCCTCAAATCCCTCATCTTGACTTTATTTTGTTTGCCTGCCTTTTTTTATAGAAATATTCTGGAATAAATACAAAACTAAGATCTATTGACAGTGTAATTTCAAGTATAATGTAATCTTTTGACTCAATATCACACCCATTTAAACCCAGTAACACAAAACTCCTGTTTTACTCTGTACTGAAGCCTGATTTGTTCACGTTTGTGTAGCTGCACAAACCAATGGCACTTTAGCCCTCCAGAAGGGGCGGAGTCGACCTCTATATAAGGCGGCTCACAGCGCCATTTCATCAGAATCATTCTGAAGTGACAGTCATCGATTCACCTGCAGCTTATAGCACGGCCAGTGACACAACGCTCGTTTCCTTATTTCAAGGAACCAAGGTTATGTCAGTAACTGGAGTGTTCCCTTTCAAACGTTCTCTCACGTTGTGTATGGGGAACGCATCAAATCACACCGTGCTATGAGCAGATACAGAACGACCCGCTCTGTGAGCCCAGTCTCAGAACACTTAAGGACGGACCCCTAAAGAACATGAGCTAACTAAGCCCCAAGCACAGCTGAGGGCTATCCACATAACCATTTCCACCCTTAGGCAGATTAGGAAGCAGACAGAACCCGTGCCTGCTGGGCCGGGACGTCTAGATTGTAGAACCTGCCAAATGTGGATGGCGACGACCAGCTGGCAGCCGCACAGATCTCACCAATAGAGATCCCACTGGACCACGCCCAGGAGGAGGCCATTCCTCTGGTAGAGTGGGCCCTCACACCTATGGGGCATTGTAAGCTTTCTGAGATATAAGCCAAGTCTATGGTGTAGACTATCCAGTGAGAAAGCCTCTGCTTTGTAACTGGCAGCCCTTTAGAGAGACCTCCAAAGCAAACAAAAAGTTGCTCCGACTGTCTGAAGATATTATACTATGTCTATGATTGTACCCAGAAAGACCATTCGCTGTCTGGGTGACAAATGACTCTTCTGAAGGCTGATCTGCCACCTGAGTCGCTCTAAGTGGCTGAGTAACAGCGCTCTGTGAGCGACTAAATCCCATTCTGATCTGGCCAGTACCAGCCAGTTGTCGAGGTAATTCAATATGCAAATTCCCATCTGCCTCAGAGGGGAAAGAGTCACGCCTATGCACTTAGGCATGTAAAAGTGTGAAGGGCTAGAGACAGTCCAAGCGGTAGGACCGCATACTGATAGGCCACTCCCTCGAATGTGAATCTCAAGAACGGTCTGTGATGAGGGGCTATGTGGATATGAAAATAAGCATCTTTCAGATCCACCATCAGAAACCAGTCCTCGGGACAAACGTGAGCGAGGATTTGTTTCAAAGTTAACATCTTGAATGGGATCTTGTCTTTGAGGTAGTTCCGGCCGAGGCGAGAACTGATCCCCTCCTCTTCCTCTCTGCTGGATCAGGACGGCTTCAGGGGCTCAGGGTCCATTGCTACTCGAGGGCGGGGACCTTGGCGCTTTGGGAATGGAAACCGCTTTGCCGTCCGGGGGTGCTACTGATGCCCAGGCTCAGTTTTTGGCTGGGGCTGAGGCAGCGCTGGCTTTGCAGGCTGAGTGGTGGGGGCTTTCTGGCGACTGGCAGTCGCTGAAATTGGAGCACTTGGGGAGGAAGTGCATGCAACGTCTTCTGAGCCTCAGAGAATCGCTCCACAAACCCATCCATGGCAGGTCCAAAAAGGCCCTTAGGAGAGAAAGGAAATGGGAGAGCAGAACGGGGAGGACTGCCTTCCTTAAAGAAGGCGATCCGTGAGCGGAGACAGGCAGCACTCATGTTTTCGCAGTGAGAACACGAGCCCTCAAGGAGCGCAGCCTCTGCATGGGTGCTGCCCAGGCAGTGAACTCGCTGTGCCCATCCATCTCGTGCAGAACCACACTTGCAGTGCAACATTTATAACAACATGTGCTGGAAATTTTATACAGTGCTGAGTGGCCGCAGGGGAAAGCTGGTCTTCTCCTGCCAGGGGCTCTTCGACGGTGGCGGCAGGCAGAGCTGATCTTCTTCTTCATCTTCGTCTTTGGCTTCGGTTTCGGCTTCTTCTTGCAGTGTCAGCGAAGAGATGATCCTCATTGCTGAAGGAGAAGATTCTGATGAAATGGCGCTGCGAGCCGACTTATGTGGAGGTCGGCTCCACCCCTTTTGGAGGGCTCAAGTGCCATTGGTTTGTGCAGCTACACAAACGTGAACAAATCAGGCTTCAGTACAGAGTAAAACAGGAGTTTTCCCCATACACATCTTGAGAGAACGTTTGAAAGGGAACTAATAATATGCAATGTTACAGCGTAAACATTCAGGACAAACAGTTTTGTCCCGTTTTGTCCTTCTTGAGTGCATTTTTTAAATTTTAAATTGCTTTATATTTTAAATGACGCACTGCGTGAGCTGTTGTGTGTATATAATGTGTATGTATTTGAGGAGGGAGTGGTGCAGCTGGGCACAGGTGGGTCAGGCAGTACCTGACTTCTGTCACCATACCGCATTCCGCACATACTCTTCTTACAAACCAACAAGGAAAACAATAAACATTAGTGTTTGATGAATTAAACCTGCTGGACAGACTGGTACAACTAGAAAATCCAGTATTCAGTCTCCACGGCATGGGCTGAGGAACCCAAACACTTCCCGCAGGACGTTCATGAGGATACATGCCTCAGCTGAGCACGGGACATGTGTGGAGCTGCTGGGAGTGGAGTGGGACTCAGGGCCGAGGAGGGGATGGAGCAGTGGAGGAGAAACAGATGATCAGCCAAGAGCTGGAGGAGAGAGCTGGGCGAGAGTGGAGATGGATGAGGTGGGTTTTTGGAGAGCTGAGACTGGGTTAACCCTTGTGAAAAATAGTGTACTTAATTGTGTTGAATGTGCACTTGTAGTGTACTTCAAATCTTAAAGGTATTTTTTAAGTGTACTTACAGATATACTGAATTCAAGGACAAATTAGGTGTACTTAAAGAGAGCAGTACACTTTTAAGATGAGCATTTTGTAAAAATGTCATATGAACTCTAAAGTACATTGTTTTAATATTTTGTTGTGCTTTTTAAGTACATGTATTTTGATATGTTGTCTAACATACTGAAGCATATGTGAAGTACTGAAGTTTGTGTTTGATATGAATGTATTTTAAATGTTTTACAACTTCAGCACTGCAAATGTGTAATTACAAATATTTCTAAATACATGACATACAAGTTTCATTTCATAGTTACCTTTTAATTTATCATAAAGTTGTCAGTATATTCTGCAGTATACTATATATTTCAAAGACAGTAGAGGTAATTATGAAATTATATATGAACACAGCTGGGAACATTCTCAGAACTTCGGCTAGCACTCTGACAAGGTTCTTTCAAAGTTATAAACAATCATTGTTCCATTAACATTAATAGTTACAGTTTCGGAGTTATATGGTTTGTAAATAATCTTCTCAAAATGTTATGGAATTTTTTTTTTCTGAAATGTTTTAATTGGACATCCATCTAATGTACTTTACTATTTAAGACTCATTTCAGAATGTTCATAGAACATTCAAAATGTTCTCATAATGTTTGAAAAATGATAAAATGAAATGTTTTCTCTAATGTTCATAACCAAGTTTAGCCAAATGTGTCAATATTATTATATAATCTCTTTTATTGTCAGACTGCACTGGAGAAACTGGCCGAGATGGAGTCCGTGTCTGGCTCTGATGTGCTTGGTTCTTCTGGAGGAGTCTCCTCTGCACCCCTCTGTCGGTCTGACTGAAGCCGTGGGTCGACTGCTCCTCGCTGGGCTGATGTGTGCTGCCATGGGTCTCTGTGCTTTAGCTGTCCAGTTCCTGCTCTGTAATGATCAGAAAGTTAAGCAGGTCCGTCTACTGTTGAATTCATTTTTCTTAAATCTAGATTAATTTAAAATGCGCTTTCAAATATGCTTTAGAACAATCGTGTTTTTAGTTTTGCATCCTCTGCCAGCTGTCAACTAATGACATTATGTCACTTAAGCAAATATTAATGTATTGGTATGTGTGATTTTTCTCAGCATCTCCCATGCAATGGGGAAGTGATAGTGAGACAAACTGCTGAAATCCAGCAAGCCAGGTGAGACAGACCAAATCCTGTAAATATACCAAATACCAAAATTCTCTTGTTCACATAATTGTACATTTAATAACACTCCTGTTGTGTTGAAAATATGACTACGTTTGTTTTAGGGGTCAAATTGAACCCTTTTGATTTCCATGCAGTTCACCAAATGTGACCCTGGACCACAAAACCAGTCTTAAGTGTCAATTTTTCAAAATTGAGATTTATACATCATCTGAAAGCTGAATAAATAAGCTTTCCATTGATGTATGGTTTGTTAGGATCGGACAATATTTGGCTGAGATACAGCTATTTGAAAATCTGGAATCTGAGGGTGCAAAAAAAAATCAAAATATTGAGAAAATCACCTTTAAAGTTGTCCAAATGAAGTTCTTAGCAGTGCATGTTACTAATCAAAAATGAAGTTTTGATACATTTATGGTAAGAAATTACTAAATATCTTCATGGAACATGATCTTTACTTAATATCCTAATGATTTTTGACATACATTTTTTTTTGATAATTTTGACCCATACTATGCATTTTTGGCTATTGCTACAAATATACCCCAGCGACTTAAGACTGGTTTTGTGGTCCAGGGTCACAAATATCAACACTATGAAAAACACTATAGTCTTGTTTTTACATAAAACCTCAATTGCAGCTTGTCAGAGACTAAAACAAAATATAAATATGATAAATTATGAACTCCTGTTGTGTTAAACAAATAGTTTTTCCCTTTGAGTCTTAAAATTTCATAAAGTATTTCAGTATTTCAATTTTGTTTCTGATTCTTGTTGATTTTTGGCCAATTACATGGAAGCCAACTTACACCATTTAACACCCCTAACACCATCTTACTGACCAAAATTTGTATAGCCTTTCCAAAACACATCTATGTGTCAAAACTTTGCATGTACATCTATGACCCTAAATGAGAAAAAGTCATAACATTTCAAGAATAAATAAATTAACCACTGTTTCATGCAGTTGAAGTAAAAATCAAATGTGGCTCAAACAGAATAGTAGGGGACTGTTCCGAGTTCAATATGAGTTTAAGTGGTAAAATAAGGCCCTCTAAGTTAAGATTAGTAATACATTAACTAACATAAACAAACAATGATCTGTACATTTGTTACAGTATTTATTAATCTGTTAACTCTTGTTAACAAAATAGAACTATTCATTGAAAACTGATGTTAATTCAGGTACATTAAATATTATCAGTGGATGCAACTTTTGATTTTAATAATACATTACTAAATGTATTAAACATAAGACACTGGTCTCATGGTAACAAATATAAAAAATAAATAATAAATAATTCTTAAATAATTCTCTGGCTGTAGTATTATTATACAAATTACTATTAGTATTGTTATTATTATTATTGTTGTTGTTATTTATTTATTTACTTTTTTAAAATTTTACTATTACTATTTTAATTTTTTAAGGATTGAGAGACAAACTACAAGTATTTTCATTTATAGTCATTAGCATACCATAGATTTAACTTGCACTGAACCTAGAAAATTCCTTTAATCAAAACCCTCCTTCCTGGGACTGACTGGAATTTTAAAAAAAGCCAATTTTGTCAAGTTATATATTGGTGCAGATATTTCGTCAGAACCCAGAAGACTAATTCGCTGCTGATTCCTTCGAGATTTTGGGGGGTTTTCAATGTATGAGTAAAATAAAGCATGTGGTAAACATAACTTGATGATACTTTGACGTTTTGTTCTACAACATAAAATGCATACACTCACACCCCAAACTGTATTATCTTAAAAACTGTCTTATCTTAGAACCCAATAGGAAAATCTCGAAGGAACTAGCAGTGAATCAGTCTTCCTGGTTCTGACGTCATACCTGCACCACTCTGTACTTGGTTAAAAACATTTGTTTCCTTTGTATCTTATTTCTCTCAGTATAAATCCACAGCAGGATGCAGGTCATCTTGAATCCCAGGTCAATGCTCTAGCAGATGGTTTAGCGGTGTCCCTCCTCCACGAGCCCCTGCCGGACCCCAGCGAGCCACACATACGAGGCCTCCTCACCAGACTAGAGGTGAGTCTGTAATGGATGGGTGGTGCATTAACACCGTCTGTCAGAATGAACACCGTCATTAATGAAATATGTCAGCAGTCATTATGCTGTCATGTCGAGCTCATTACATATATTGTCATTTTCGTTTCAAATTATGTTGCTGTTGGAAACAGAATGCTGTTGAACAGGAATTTGTGATGTTTGTAAATACCAATCATTTTTGTGTTTTTGCATTCAGGCAGTATCTCGGACTCTCCACGGGAAGAGTTATGAGGAAGAAACTGAGGGAAAGGAGAAATGTGCTCTTCAAGACAGAGTTAACCATATACGCTCTTACCTGAGGGACAGGTGAGATGAACAGATATGACAAATATTTACCAACCGGTTCAGGCTTCTATGTGTGTGGTTGTTTCTAGGCTTGAACTCCACCTAAAATGTCTCACACCCAGTCTTGTGTCATGTATGATTTCACACAACAAGCTGTCATGTGAAGAGACGTCTCTCACGCTCTGCCTCTCGATATCCAGTTTCATTTTAATGTTCAGGACAAATAACTGTGCACTCGTATTGTCAGTGCTTATGACTAGAGACAAAAGTTCAAATACACCTACTCATTTTTAATTGTAAAGGCATTAAAACTGTCATGTACAAAAAAGGAATTATAGAAGATACAGTGACCAGAAATGTTACGCAAATCAAAGCTGTTTTATACTTTGATTTCTTTAGTCGGCACTCTTTAGATGTCAGTTTTGATAATTCTCTCAACAAACATCACGAGGTGCGTCCTGGGATGCTTTTAGGCGGCAGTAAAAGAGTTCTCGTGTATGCCGGATATTCAATATCCACTCCAAATTGTCCAGACAACAAGAAAATTGAAGTTTACTGGCCCTCAATTAAGCAGGAAGTTGAATGAACTAGTATAACTAGTTTAAGTATAACATTTTAGCTTAGTATAACATTTCGGAAAAAAAACGTTCCATTTTATAACTTGCTTCAGCTCAGAAACGCATCTTGAAACATCTGCATCACACAAAAAAAAATTAGACAAAAAAAAATTCGAAGGCAGCAGGGTAACAAAGTTTTTTTAAGTTGACTCAACTAAACTTTTTTTTTTACAGTGCACACACAGTTTATAATTGTTACAAAAAAAAATCATGCCTAAATCTTTATATTAAAAAGTTTTAGAGACACAAATTCAGTCAAGTGTCCAACCTTGAATGATAGTGTACATAAATCAGGCAAATTACGTAAGGTAATATACAGAATTACCGAAAAATGTAGATAAAATTGAGAAAATTAAAGGGAAAAAAATGTTAACAGGGCAGTAGTAAAAATGTAAAAATGAGCAAAAATTTAAGTATTGTAATAAACAAACTAATATTTTTGTCGAAACGGTGATACATTTTTACAGGATTCTTTGATTATTTGAAAATGTCAAAGAACAGCATTTATTTGAAGTATATATATATATATATATATATATATAGAAATATTTTTTTTTTTTACATTTTTTAGAACAATATAAATGTCTTTACTGTCACGTTTGATCAATTTGATACATCCTTGCTAAATGGTTTTTATTTCTTTCAAAAAGATAAAAATAAAAAACACTTACTGACTAAAACTCTTTTCTGGTTGGCTGTCTGTTCTGAACTGATATTCAGTCTTAGTGTGTTCTTTTTATGATTGTGTTGTATTGTTGTGTTTTCTGAGGGTTTATAATGCTGATGTTCTGTGTTTCAGGGTGAGCGGTCTACGCTCTCTGCTGCAGGTTCAGCGTGAGTGTGACGTGAGTGTGTGCGCGGTTCAGAGCAGGTTACAGAAGCGCTGGGCTCTGCTGGAGGAGTTACACACCCGAGTGACTCTGAGGCCTGACAGCACACAGGAAGCACACGACCCTCACGCCGTCCTCACAGACACTGAGGTGATACACTATTGCCATATAAAATCTTACAGTGGCCCTCTGTGATGCATGTTTACTGATATATGTGTATGTGTTTGTGTTTTAGAGCCTGTTCAGTGAGCTCGGTCAGTTCAAAAATAAAGTCCAACAGTGCCGGACGCAGCTAGAAACCAATATAAACCTTTTACAGGTCAGTACACACAAAATTAAACATTATATAGTCATTTATGAACCAGTTTTAAAGTTTCAGAAATAGGCATATCAAGACAAGTATACATTGCAATAAAGCCTGAATAAGTGTTTTTGCTGGCTGATCTTCCTCAGGCACTTCGCAGCAGTCATCAGGGTCTGAACGAGACTTTTGGTACCACCATCGACTCTACATGGACCAAAGAGTTATTACAGTCCAACACTGATCTGGTATGAAGACATTTACAGATAACAACAGCCTCAGCCTGTTATACAGTCAAGTCAAGTCAAATTTATTTGTATAGCGCTTTTCACAATACACATAGTTTCAAAGCAGCTTTCAAGAAAATCATGATGTTAAATATTTATAATAACTTAATATATTAATATCATACAGTTACATTCAGCAGATTAGAACTGAGCGATAATTATATGTGACCCTGGACCACAAAACCAGTCTTAAGTGTCAATTGTTAGTGTCGAAATTAAGATTTATATGTCATCTGAAAGCTGAATAAATAAGCTTTTGATGTATGGTTTGGTTTGTTAGGATAGGACAATATTTGGCCAAGATTCAACTATTTGAAAATCTGGAATCTGAGGGTGCAAAAAAATCAAAATATTGAGAAAATCGCCTTTAAAGTTGTCCAAATTAAGTTCTTAGCAATGCATACTACTAATCAAAAATGACGTTTTGATATATTTACGGTAAGAAATTTACAAAATATCTTCATGGAACATGATCTTTACTTAATATCCTAATGATTTTTGGCATAAAAGAAAAATCGATAATTTTGAGCCATACATGTATTTTTGGCTATTGCTACAAATATACCCCAGCGACTTAAGACTGGTTTTGTGGTCCAGGGTCACATTTTGTGACAATACACCCAGGGCACTTTTCAGGGTCTGCTAAATGACTAAATGTAAATGTATATCTTCATACCTCATAGTTGCATTCAGCAGATTAGAGCTAAGCGATAATATATATATATATATATATTATATAACACAATTTAATCAAACCGAGATGTTCACCCAGGGCACTTTTCAGGGTATATTCTGACAGTTTAGAGAAAAAATGACTGAATAAATACTATAACGCAGACAAAAATAGTGCAAAAGAGCATATTTTTGCTTTTTATGTGCTTTGATTTGCTCAGTAAATCATTTCTTTTCTTTCCGGTGACAGTTTTCTGAGATCCATGAGGATTTCATGTCTTTGGAACAGCAGACGTCAAATTTTGTGATCCACTTGAGAGGTCTGAAGGCTTCTGAGCAGGAAAAGACAAAATTATCTGTGAATCAGTCACGGCCGTCTCTTCCCGCTCTCCCCGTGTACGTTGCTGCTCCGGAAGCAGCACAGTTACATTCGGACCCAGAAAGTGATCCGGAGTCCCCGGGTGCCTCACAGAAAACCCACTCCAGAACCTCCCCCTTCCATATGCTCTGTGGGGGGAGGAGGAGGAGGTCATCGCCGTAGTTTGGACAAAAGTTGGATGCTTTTACAGGACATTTTTAATTTCTAGTATTTTATGTGACAGCCTGTTGAGCAGGTGTAACGACAGTTTATGCACTTTATTCACAGTTTTAATACATATTATGATAAAAAAAAAATATTGGAATCGCTATATAGCGTCTGTACTGTGACTTGTGATTTTCTACATGTGAAATGTGTAAATAAGACCTCATATGCATAATTAATAAAATAATAATATGTTACATTAAATATGGTATTGGTGGTTTTTATTAACATTAATATTAGTAATATATAATAGAAAAGTTTGATGTCGGAAGATTTATTTGAAAATACTGTAAAAACAGTAATATTGAGAAATATTTTTATTTAAAAGAATATTTTTAAAAATTATTTTAATTTAATTCCTTTGATGGCAAAGCTGAATTTTCAGCATCATTACTCCAGTCTTCAGTGTCACATGATCCTTTCAGAAATCATTCTAACCCGCTGATTTTGACAAACATGATCTTATCATCATCATCATCATCATCAAAAATAATAATAATAAAATAAATAAATAATAAATAATTAAATAAATAGAAATAAATAAAACCAACAATTTCAAAAGAACAACATTGATTTTGTTTAAACAAAATCTTTAATAATTATACATGCCTTTACTGTCATTTTTGATCAGTTTAACGCATCTGTGATGAATAAAAGCATACATCTCTCTCTCTCTCTCTCTCAAAAATAAATAAATAAATAAATAATAAAAAATCTTACCGACCCCAAACTTTAAGGCGTAGTATTTGTCTAGTCAATAGTCAACCACCTCATATGATGAAATCCTTGTTGTATTGTGACTGTGCTGTGACTTGTGATTTTCTGCTTGTAAACTGTGTTAATAAGATATTTTCTGAATCTAATCATAAGTGCACATGAAACGGACAGTTAACTGAAACAAACATTAAATGTGGAAACACAGCCACAGAAAAGTACTCGTCTATGGCGGTCTATGCTGGCCATGCCGTGTTTGAGCACAAGAGGGCACAATCCAATCAAAAATAAACAGCCACTTTCACCTTCTCCAGAGCTGAATCCCAGCTGCCAAACTTACACGATGCACTGCAAGGTATGCACTTACTGGTAAGAGGATTGGAGCATAATATCAAACAAACCATTTTACTTTTAGGCCTACTGACATCAAACATCACATTGCCTTTAAATTAGGATAGTTTACATTGAAAAATCCAATTCAACAGCTGTAAGTGCAATCTTTGACACATTTGTAAAGCTGAAAAGTATAAAGAAATAATTAGGATAATAAGGATGTTGTGGGCAATATTAGCCAAACAAGCACTTACCCCATTAGTATTCTGCTTTCAACATAGGCTACAGTGGATTTGAACTAATGCAATATTTTGTTCCCATACACATTTAGTGTGGATATGCAAACTTCTTAGAGGACCAAAAGCCATTCTTCACGATCTGTTCTCCATATATCTATATTTCAGCCAGATACAGATTTTACAGTTTTTTTTCTTCTTCTCTTTGCTGTCACTCATAGCAGCAAAGGCCAGACTTTTCCACCAAATCAACTTTATAGTGGGAAAAATCTGCTCGGTTGCTGTAAAGCACAGCCTGAAAGTGTATTTCAAAAAGAGATGAGTGTTCTTATGAGAGCAAAGGTGCTCCTTCATTATACTAGCCTTTGTGGATTTAGCAGGAATTTTCATTTGATTTAACTCTGTATGATGTACTGTACACTGACAGGACCTGAGGGCCTATGTTTTTAAAATTTCATTTTGGAGTCTACGTCTCTCACTGAATACACTGAATAAAATGATTATTGTTAGATACTTATGTTTTGTGAGGAAAACACAAGTGCTGCTTGCCTGTATGAAAAGCTTTTGGTTTTTATTTTATAAATATTATTATATTAAAGTAGGCTTTTTTTTGGTGTTTGTTTTTAACGTTACTATGTGGTTGTCAGTGTGTTTTGGCTGTTTGATAAGTTTTTGCTTGTTGTCCCTGGATACAGTATGGCTTGAGTCCCTCATATGGGATTTTGTTTTTTATTTTTTGATCCCGCTGGCAACAACTGATCACTTTTTTTTTTGTCATTCCTTCAAAATGCTGCATGGTTTTATGCATCATTCATGTCTGTAGCACAAACGTTGTGAAACAAGTTACACTACCGTTTTTTTTTTTTTTTTGCAGAACAAAATGTTTAGAATTAGCAAGGATGCATTAAAAGTGACACTGAAGACTTTTACATGGTTACAGATAATGCTGTTCTTTTAAACTTTTCTGATTTCATCAGAGTTCTGAAAAAAATCACAGTTTCCACAAAAATATTAAGCAGCGCAACTGTTTTTGATATTGATAATAACAAAAAATTTTGCTGCTTTCTTGAGCTGCAAACTGATTTCTAAAACTAGAGAAACTGAGTTTTCGAATGAGTATATTACAATATAAAACAGCTATTTTAAATTCTAATAATATAATGTTTGTACTGTATTTTTCAGCAAATAAATGCAACACTAGTGAGCAAAAGAGACTATAAAAACATTTAAAAATATTCCAACCCAAATTTTTAAACTGTAGTGTATATGCTATAGTTTGGGTTTAGGGGTTTGTTTGTGTAAATACACATTAACGTTAATGTTACGTGTGGACTTTGCTATAAGTATACTCTTTAATACTTGACCGTTCATCAGTTACTATACAACCCTTTTCATGGTTCAAGGACTTAAATTGGTTAGATAGTCTGTTTCGCTCTTTAAAACATGAATTCGGCACGATTCCTCCAGGTTAAAGCCACTATACTAGATTTTATGGTCAGGAAAAAGGGTCTTGAAAGGTCATTGCCAGAAACCTGTTATTACTAAAAAGTGAGTCGGCCTCTGGATTCACTCTGATCCGGCAAACGCTTTTGATCCAACTTCAGTCAGTCCCGCAGTCGTTCCTTTTACAGGACAGTCCTGTACAGTAACCACCAATCCGCTCTGACCGCAGAACGTCTGTTCAGAAGTCAATGATGGATGGTAATGCACTGATCAACTGCTGATCTCATTATGTGACAGTCCAGCCTGTGTGAAAAGTTGACAGAACATAAACCACGTTGCTTTTATGGGACTGGATCTTGAACAGAGGATGAGATCAAGTATATTTATGTGCTGGATGCTGAGATACACAGAACCAGTTCAGCTGACAGTGTGTCTTAAGAATGTTGAACAGAAGGCCAGAAAAACAGCCTGTAACATCTCAGCGCTGGAACCTCAAAACCGCAGCTTAACCGGCGACAAATATGTCCAAATTGTGTGTGAACTGGCTGTGTGTGTGTGTGTTTGGGTGGGTGTAATTGCATGTGTTTCAGTGGCTGCATTGGCTCGGTGCCTAATTCATCTTGTTTTGTGGCCTCTGCACCTGTTGGTCTTTCTGTGGCTGCGGCTCTAATTGAAAAGGGTGGGCCGTACCCGGGGGACCGCTAGGAGGAATGGAATGTGCGCTTAAGCGCTCCGGGATAGGAGTTGTCACAACACTTTACATGCACACACACACA
>JAFVLL020016492.1:0-24581 GCA_021397915.2 Tor tambroides
TGAATTGTAGCCTCCGTGTCCTGTTCTTAGCTGACAGGAGCGGCACCCGGTGTGGTCTTCTGCTGCTGGAGCCCATCTGCTTCAGGGTTCGACGTGTTGTGCGTTCAGAGATGCTATTCTGCATACCTTGGTTGTAACGAGTGGTTATTTGAGTTACTGTTGCCTTTCTATCATCTCTAACCAGTCTGCCCATTCTCCTCTGACCGCTGACATCAACAAGATATTTTCGTCCACACAACTGTCGCTCACTGGATATTTTCTCTTTTTCGGACCATTCTCTGTAAACCCTAGAGATGGTTGTACGTGAAAATTCCAGCAGATCAGCAGTTTTTGAAATATTCAGACCAGCCTGTCTGGCACCAACAACCATTCCACATTCAAAGTCACTTAAATCCCCTTTGTTCCCCATTCTGATGCTCGGTTTGAACTTCAGCAAGTCGTCTTCACCACATCTTTATGCCTAAATGCATTGAGTTGCTGCCGTGTAATTGGCTGATTATTATTGTAGTGCTTGGCAGCACTACAATTTGTGCTGCCAAGCATTTGAACAGATGTATTTTTTTTATTTTTTTATTTTTTTTTTACATTTTATTACAATATAGTTGAATATAATGCCGCTATTGGCCCTTAGCCCTCAATCAAGCTTGATTTTCCAAGTGGTGCTCACTGCGGAGACAATTTGGTCAAATGGTTGGAGTTCGACCTAGTCCAGCTCCACTTCTGTGAACCTAATGGGTGGAGATTAACCTAGTGGTGTTTAGGAATAGGTGTATGGTTAGGATTAGGGTGTGGTTGGACTTTCAAGATCTGCCATTACATTCAGAGGGGGAGCTGGACCTTATTTTAAAATGACAAAACTGATAGAAATGGACAGCCTGGTTCTTGGGTCAACAGGACTTGGTCTGGATCTGCTATGAGGGGTCTGGTTTTGGTCTGGGTCTTGAGCATGTGTTTTATTGTCAACTCACTGTTCCGTTACACAGCTTCTTCATTAAAGGGATATTTCATTCTGTCATCATTTACTCCCCTGATATCACTCCAAACCTGTATGAATGTGAAACACAAAAGAAGAGTTACATTTTGAAGAATCCAAACAGTTTTGGTTACCAGTGACTTCTGTCCACTTGCTAATTTGTGATACAAGAAAAACTGTTTCCAAGTTCAAACTTCTACTCGTTTCAATCTTATATACTAACACACATAGGCTAAGCTTTTAAAAACTCACAGTGTACACTATAATGTCCCGGACACCAATATTTTACAGATTCAGAAAAAGTGAAATCACTGTCTGGCTGAGTGAGATTTCAGTATGGAGATAAAGGTTAGAATCAGGAAGTACTACAGCACTGTTTGTTGTTTGCTTTTGGGATCTGAAGGAGTGTTTGGACCCAGAAACCTGTTGATGTGTGACATCAGAAGCAGACTGTATGGACCAAAAAAAAAAAAGAAAGAACATAATTACATAATTATCAAGATATTCCAAAGAAAAATCGAGGCAGTTAATCAAAGGGCCGGTGTGGTGAGTATTGGCCTTCAGTTTTAATCACAGGAAACCGAGCAGCCTTTGTCATTCGCTGCGATGGCTGTGAGCAGCGTAATGTACACAGTGACCTGATCCTGTGTTGACAGAGAGCCAGGTGCTTAAACACACACAATCCACGACACACGTCCTATATAACACAAGACAGTAATTGGGCCGTTCCACCCATTTTTCAGAGCCACGCTGATTACTGAAATGTCACAGTAACATGAAACATTCTTCATAGAGAAAGATAATAGCATTATTTATGAGCATCTTGAAAAATGTGATATGTCTGTTTGGGGAATATGCATCACTGTCATACACTGCTAATCTCCAACATCAAACACAAGATGTGCATTTTATCCACCTTATTTTTAACATATGAGCAGGGGACATTCACTTCTAGTTATTTTACCTGTATAAAAACAGTCTGCTTTGCTGCTTGACATGGCAAACATTTATTTAACTATTATAATCATAAACACACTGGTTTGTAAAGCAAATAGTTTTACCATTTACTGCACTTTGTTATTCTTCTAGTTTGTTACCTACAGCAGCTAATGAATCGGAAGTCTGGCACACGTACAGAAAATGGCTTACTTCCATGTTGCAAAATAAAGTGGATGAAACCCTCCCCATTTATGCAGATTTGGCACTTTGTCATAAAACAGACTCTTATTCAAATAATACAGTAATGATGCATCCCACCTAGCTCAGAAACGGCTTCACCTCCCTTTAAATGTGTTTTCAAATCGCTGCACATATCTGCTCTCATATCCTCCCTTCTGTATGCTAATATCCTCTCCACAATTGCACATGCCTAATAAAGCTTTACAAGCAAAAGTATCACGTCTGCCTCACGGCCATCGGAGCAGGGTATTCAATATTTTCACCTGCTCTGCACACACCGCTGACCGGTAAACATGCCTCTATCCACACTTGTTTGAGGGCCCATCTGGTGCCCTGCATTAAAAACTCCTATTTAAACAATAGGTCCCAGGAACGGAAAAGGGCAGATTGCGCCAGAACGTCCAATAAAAACAAGCAGTGCATGACATTTAGCTCCTCGCACTGGCTTAGATCCCCGCTTGCCCACTGTCCCTGCTTACTGCCTATAAAAAAAGGCAATCTCAGGAGATACTCCTCAGTCTGTCACTTTCTTATTAACATTACATTATTTAACAGTGGGAGAATATATAACAACTTGGACAAAATGCAGTTATTTACATATGGATTTACTATAAAATCAGCATGAACAAAAGCCAAACTGCTTTCAGATTCATGGAAAAATGTAGCCTGCTTTATTGTCAAAGGCTTTGGGATATTTACATTGAAGAGATGGTGTTGGAAAAGAAAGCGTAGGCAGGTGACGTTGGCCTTTTGGGAATGGTGCCACCTAGTGGTGAAAATCATGTTAGGTAGGGATCTGATACCAATGAGGTGTGTCATACCTGGAGAGAACTATACACTGTAAGGTTCCCAGCAGTTTTTGTGAGCCGTAGATCGCTCTGGAGCTGCAGTATTGTTTAGCTGATGGAGCCACACACGCACAGTCCTATAAGGGCTTTCAATGGTGACGAACTTGTCTGTGCATGAACTGTGACATGTATGGCAGAAGACAAGGAAGAATCCATTTGAGGACGTTTTAAGCCTCCTGTTGGGTTTTAAAAAATAAATTAATTAATTAAAAAATTATGCACACTGGTTTCCATGCAATTTGCAAAAACTAGACACTATTAGAAACACAAAAGACTCATTTTTAAGAACTTCTATTGTAGCTTGTCAGAGACTAAAAAAATAAGTGAGAAATTTAACAATTCCCATCTATTTTAATTTGTGTTATTTCTATTGTGTTGCGGATAAATGTGGCCCACATATTTTTAGCCAAATTAGCTGAACAGACACAAGAAAGAAAGAAAGAATGAATGAATAAATAGATAAGGTAACACTTTAGTTTGGGGACCAATTCTCACTATTAACCAGTTGCTTAGCGTGCATATTACTAGCATATTGGCTGTTTATTAGTACTTATAAAGCTCATATTCTTCATGACCATATTTTACATCCTTTATCCTACCCCATACCTACATTTAACAGCTATCTTACTAACTATTAATAAGTAATTAGGAGTTTAGTGAAGCAAATGTCCTAATTAATAGTTGGTTAACAGTAAGAATTGGTCCTCAAAGTGTGACCAAAAGTATGTTTTTCATCATGACTGCTTGTAGTGACTATTAGCAAATAACTAGTATAAATCATATCTAACATTATTTGTTTCTTAGTATAAGTAGTATCTATTGCTATTCGTACTTCCTTTGCCTTTTTCTTATTTCTGGTTCTCAAACCCTTGTGAGGGTAAACTGGGTTTCTCACACTTCTTTGAAGTGCTTAAAGTGCTACAACATAACTGAGATCAAAGAAAAAAAGATAAAAGTAAAAGATAAACAATTTAAAGATCAATCAACCCACTTGTAACGTTTGAATTCTTATGGGCAGGAGGCTAACTGAATTCAAATCTGTGGGTTGGTAAAGAATATAGTGTAAATCTACAGGATAATTCAACGGGAGTTTCAGGGTGAAGTTTATGCTCTCAGACTGCAGCTATGAGCTGTCGACAGATGCCTACGCAAATGAAGCTAATTAGCAACATGATGACATTAGTGTCTCTATGGGAATGGGAAGTGAAAGCAGACACTGGTTTTGTTCGTCACAAAAGAACATATATTGGCCACATTTCTGCCCCAAATCCCTGTTCTTCTTCTGAGTAATGGAGACTCCTGAGCTTCTAGCTGTCTGTTGGTACACGGTAAAAATAATTTTTCGACATTGTAAATAAAAGTACTACAATGTTTTACAAGAGAAATGTAACACTAATTTTCTAGTAATAGTGAAAATTGTTTCTGCACCATTTGTTTCTACACCAAGAGAGAGTTCAAGGAATAGTTCACCCAAAAATGAAAATTTGCTGAAAATGTACTCAACCCCTGGGCCATCCAAGATGTACATGATTTTTGTTCTTCATCAGAACAAATTTTGAGAAATTTGCCATTAAATCACTCACCAGTGGATCCTCTGCAGTGAATGTGTGCCATCAGAATGGGAGACCAAACAGCTGATAAAAACATC
Organism: Tor tambroides; assembly: GCA_021397915.2. Lineage (NCBI taxonomy): Eukaryota > Metazoa > Chordata > Actinopteri > Cypriniformes > Cyprinidae > Tor > Tor tambroides. The sequence continues at coordinate 4,649 of JAFVLL020016492.1, forward strand.
ACAATAATCTAAAAATAATCCACACGACTCCAGTCCATCAGTTAATGTCTTGTGAAGTGTCAGGTTTATGTTCTGATTAATTCTGTTTTGGGATCATTGTGCTCTGGTTTCCTTGTTTGTCTGCCTGTGTTTCTTATTAGTTTCCAGAGTTCCTCATTAGTTCCTCACCTGTTCTTAAGTATTTGTAGGGCTAATCAACATAACTAAGGCCTTAGATTCCCTCAGGTCTTTGTTCTGTCCAGTCAGTGTTATACATGGTTGTGCTTTATTTTATGCCTGTGATCTCCTGAGTTTTCTTTGTGGATTAAACAGACAGTTCACCCAAAAATGCAAATTATCCCGTGATTTACTCACCCTCAGGCCATCCTAGGTGTATATGACTTACTTCTTTCAGATGAATACAATCAGAGTTATATTAAAAAAAATATCCTGGCTCTTCCATGCTTTATAATGGCAGTGAGTGGTGGTCGAGATTTTGATTTCGCCTGGAAGAAGAAAGTCATATACACCTAGGATGGCTTGAGGGTGAGTAAATCATGGGGTGATTTTCATTTTTGTGTGAACTATCCCTTTAATAAAGAAGTGTTCCTGTTTGATATTCTCCAACCTTTGTGCGGTTATTGCCATTGCTGACCTGAAGTGAAAATGTTTCCGACATGTTTGTCAGAAACAAATCGATCATTAAGACCTTTTAACTGTAAACTAAAAAAATGAGTCCATAATCCATAATAATGCTTCCTCCAGTGAAATAGTCCATCCCCTGTTGTCCCCTCACATCAAATTCCGTCTTTGTTTAGAGCTGTTTTAGACTTTTGTAAAATATGCTTGATCTGTGCATATTTCACACCTGATTCAGATATTTTCATGGATAGCGGACTAGGATATTTTAGCTAGAAGCAAGTTTGAAGTTAAAAATGTCTTGATGGATTTGTTCCTTACAAAGCCGCAGCTTTACCCTTCATAACTTCATAAGACATTCATTGATAGACTGATAGGTGTGGATTACCTGTGGATTACTGTGATGTTTTTTCAGCTGTTTGGACTCTCATTCTGATGGCACCCATTCAATGAAGAGGATCCATTGCTGAGCAAGTGATGTAATGCTACATTTCTTCAAATCTGTTCCCATGAAGAAACAAACTCATCTACGTCTTGGATGGTCTGACGGTGAGCACATTTAAAGCAAATTTTCATTTTTTGGGTGAACTATTCCTTTAATGACGAGTTTAAATCCAGCTGGATTAAAAATCCTGAGCCTTATTCTGTTAGTGCACATGCTGACACATCCACCTATGAGCTTTCACTCTCTACCTCTCCCACTCAGTGTCTCGCTGTAGTTCTATTCCAGCCACATAATCACTTTATCTGCTTCAGATATGCTCAAGATAATTAACAAAGGGAGGAAGTCTCTCTACACTGCTGTGAGGTTACAGTGTATTTCATCACAGCAGCATGAGGAGCACTTGGAGTCCTGCTGATCGGTAGGGAGTGATCGGTGAGGTCAGACACAGAGAGGGTAATCTTTAATCTGTACTGAGCAGCTCAGACTCAACGGTACAGTTGCACACAGTAAACATGAATGAGAGATTGATATGGTGCTAGTGTCCTCTGTGAAGAGGAGGAGAATTAGCAAGCACTCTAGAAGGACTCTCATCTGAGGATTACATCATCCCTGGAGATGTCTTCATCCACATCTGCCATACTTCACACATCTCTGAATCCCACTAATTGACTAATTGAGCTCTGCTGGAAATGCCTGGATTTTATGGGAACTGCAAGACCAGTTTATTGTTGCTAAATCAATACTAGATGATTAAATAATTATACTGAATCCAGACGTACACTTATACCATCACTTGCGCTCAGCTCGACCAAAATGCATTAGATATTTTGTGCAGATTAATGTCACTAGTTACTTGAAAAGGTACACTTAAAAAAAAAAAAACATTCTAACTCAGTATTCTTGTTTTCCAGTACAAATGTCTTAAATCAAAATATCTTGAATATCTTTAATCCTTAAATGAAGATATATTTATGACTATATAAATATAGTTACGATATTTAAAATACCAAGTCTTGTTTTCTGAAAAATACATCAATATTGTTAGTATCACATTTTTTCATGCTCATAACAAGAAAAATATCGGCCTTTCTTTCTTTCTTTCTTTCTTTCTTTCTTTCTTTCTTTCTTTCCTTCCTTTTGTCTTGTTTTAAGAATAGACTTGAATTTTTATTTATTTATTTATGAAAATACTTAATATCTTAAGTCACTTTGCTTTTCAGGTAAATGCATCTTAATTTTAGGAATATTTAGATATTTTTATTGGAAAACAAGACAAAAATCTTAGTTTTTTTTGTTTTTTTTTTAATCTGAGAGTGTAGATTATTTCTAATCATGAGAGGACCAAATAAGATCCTAATAAGAAAGTGGAATTTGTATGGAGGAAATTTTGTCTAGTATCTGAAAGTGGGTTTTATAAGCACCTGAAAAACAGACACATAGCCTCAAACTGCAGAGATTTAACATAGATCTCCTAGGTGTTAAAACCCGTTTTATAGTGCTGTGCAACAGCCAGATTTTGAAGTGTCAAAGCAAAGGGTCACAAATCTGGTTTTTGCTTTTTCATTATTGGGTATGGAGCAATTTGTGTTGAAATATTTTTTGAGCATTTTAGCATTAATGCTGCAACATCACAAAATGTTAAAAAATGAAGGGGTCTGAATACTTTCTGAATTTTTTGTGCATGCATATTTACACTATACTACACTATCCTATAAGAGGGATTGAAAGCCAAAATAACACATCTTAATGAAAACTGCGACATTTTATTACATGATCTTTTTTTTTTTGAATGTGCATTCAGAAGTTTGGTGCTAATTTAAACAGCTTTAAACATTAAGAAATATATATATATATATATATATTTTGTGAAAAGTCATCTGAATGGTATACACTTACATAAGATGAAGACTGTACTCATAATTGTTTTCTATACAAAGTGTACTACTTATGTTAAAAGTCGCCCAACTCAAAATGTATTTTCGTTAAAATCACGTGACCCCCACTGTTTCTCTAAAAGTCAGAGATCTTTACGCTCATTGGCTGCCGCCGCTGTAGATACAGTAGTAGTGCAGTGTTGTTTGATGATGTGAAGAACGAAAACTAGATAATTGAACACGTGCTTCACTGGCAGAGACAACGGGCAAAGCAGTACCTGTTCCGCTGAAAAAAAGAAAAGGGCTGAAGCCAGAAGACAGAAAGACTGACAAAAGGACAAAAACGAGCGTAAACATTGGCACGGCATACACACGGTGGAAAGTTGATGACTGAGAAAATCCTGAGAGGTAAAGTCCAAGTTGCTTATTTTTTAATTGGGCAAGTAAGGGAATTGATTCTTGTGTAAACCGCTCTCTAAACTCACAAGTATCAGTGCAAAATACATACAACTCAGAGATGATCATGCTGCTCCAGGTGGATATATGAAAGTGCAGCAACTTTCACCATTTTGGTATCGGTACTTAAAGTACACGAAGAACTGCGATGTAAATGCTAGCTAAACAACTGCTGAATGCAACTTAAATTAGAAAGAATCTTAAAGAAACCAGAAAGAGCTTTATTGCCAAGTGTGCTTTTTTCAGCAGACAAGGCTTTGTTACTTCACACTGTTTCAGCAACTGAAAATGCTTTTCAACAAACTGTGTATGCAAACCTTCTTCACATTAGACACATTCCATGCTTTGCTCACACCTTAACTCTGGTGGTGAAAAAAAGCTCTCTCTCAAACGGTGGACTAAAGTGTCATTAAAAATCAGTGCAGAAAATTTGTTACCTTCTTTAGATCAAGCACCAGTGCCACAGAGAAAACATCTGCAATCCAGCAGCAGATGGGCAAGTCAAAAAAGAAGCTATTTCAGGAGGTGGAAACAAGGTGGAAAAGCATATTTCATGCTTCAAAGAGTATATGAAGAATGCAAAGCAGTTTGTGCTGCATTAACATCCTTGAACACCAACATAACACACAGTTTTAAGCCATTATCTCATAGCGTCTTCATGCCCTTTAATGTCACAGTTGAGCTCTTTGCAGAGAAGGTGGTCCCAGCTTCAAAGATGATATGTATTTTCTGAATGAGGTTTTGTAAAATCAGTGAGAAAGGACACCAACAGGAACTGATCTCTCTAATAACCTGATCAAAACCCTAAAACAACGCATCAGAACTGTAGAATCCATAGGAAAATTGGCCAAGCTCACCCTTTTGGATCGCAGATTCAAGACCATTGGTTTTGGCAGCGCAGACAATCCTGATGCTGCAGTCAAGAACTGTATTACTGAATGCAGTGCAGTGATAGCATGAAACATCAACACTGCTTCCATCACTGTCATCGCAGCCTTCAACTTCAGCAGCAGAAAATTCAGCACGAGGACAGGGACATGGAGAAGAGAACCAATGGGAGCTCTTGGACAATAAAATAAGTGAGACAAGCAAGGTCCACAGTGTCACTGCCGATGCAATGAAGTACAGCAATACTTACTGTAAATGCGCTGTACATTAACAGATAAGCAAATACACTAGTTTTGGACAAAACATCAAACTTTTCCCCCTCATCTCTTCCACTTTACCAAGAAACATCTATCAATATCAGCAACATCAGTTTTTCCAAAGCAGGAGAAGTTCTGTGCAAAAAAAGTTGTTGTTTAAATGCTAAAACACTGGAGCAACTTCTGTTCTGAAATAAAAACTCATAAAACTTATAAAGGTTTGAAACAACATCTGTAAAATAAATAAATAAAGTGCATTCTTACGAAGTGCATTCTTATTTTAACTAGACCTTAAAATACAATTATCATCGTCCTTCTCCTCCTGAGTCAAGCACTAATATTTAATAGCATTTACAGTTTTGTGAAAATAATGGTCTCATTATACTTGGGCCTAGATCTTGCTGCTTTTAAATGGTTTTGACCAGCAGGTGTCACCAGAGTGTGGTGTTTCAAATGCTTCAAAACAGTGTATCATTTTGCAAAGCAGTTGGTTCAGTTGAATCACAGCTTTGAAAAGGTTTGTTTCTCCGGTCACTACCAGCCAGACGGCAACAATTCAAAGAGGCCTCAGCCTCAGTGCGAGTGGAATCTGTAATGATTTTACCTGACCTCTTCCTCACTTGAAGAGTACATGTCCTAGAGGGTGGACAGTGATCCTCTCAGCAGTCTTCTGATGTCTCACTTGGTTAACCAGACTTAACTTAACCAAGCTTAACCAAAACCAGACAGTTATAAATGAACACAGGAAAGACTCAGTGATGGCCAAGTAGAATTGAACTTCTTCAGTTGGTAAAGGAAGTACAGCCTTTGCTGGGCCTTTTCACAATGAACTCCCACTTCAGGTCCTGCGAGATGGTAGAAACCCAGGAACCTGAAGGGCTGTCTTATGACTACAATAGCTATGTTTCCGTCATCCTGTTTTTATGCACATTTTGAAGTATCGCATCAAAAAAAGTGATGGATATGCCAAATCTCGAATAAAAATCCCAAAATTCGAAAAAAATAGTTTTTACGCTCGTTTGAGGTGGTTTTTGACTTGTGCGAAAAAGGGTTAATGCGAATAATGGGAGATGGAAATGCATTTGCCAAATAAATTCCTCCATGCTCACCAAAAAAGTCATGTGACTACGTGCTATGGGACGGCATAACTAACCAACGGAACGATCTTGTTGCACAGCATCTGAAACGTTGTTATGGTCATTCTTAAATGTTTGAGCATATTTCTGTATAATTTCTCGTCTGCGGTCCCAAACAGCAGCAATGACTGTTTTTTTTGTCTTTCGTCTGCTCGCTCTGAGGCGAAAGTAATTTATTACATATGAAAATTATTATGTTCAGTGGCTTCTCTTACTTTTCTTAGTGATAGTGCCTGTTTATCAGAAGTTTTGATTTTGTTCTCTTGACTCGCCGGATGGAAATGGTGCTTATTTGCAAATGTTTTATTCAATTTTCCAATTTTGTGCATAAGTTAAATTCACAAATTTGGATTGAAACCCAGCTAGTGTTGTTCATAATGGTGCTGGTAGGATCCTCTTGAAGCATCTCCACATATTCTCCACATTAGTCTATGAGAGAGAAGACTGATTGACCACGTTTTGTTTGCATAAAAACAAGATGATACAGATTATCTTTGTAAATGTTTACTTGTGAAGCAAGAGGTCAGTGAAACTGTGACATTGTTCCTGCCTCTGACTCTGGAAGACAAAGACAGTGAGCTGCGAAACTGAGCACAGTGCACAAGTGGGGACATGGCAATGGGGTGACGGAAAGAAAGTTAGATGGCAGGAAAAAATCTTTTGCATTCTCTCAGAGAAGTATTGAGTTCCCCCAAGGAAATTTGCATTCTCTTGCAAGAAGTTCTGTGAGGGGTAGTATGCTTGCACATGGTTTGCGCCTTGTCTTTAAAATGACTTCTGTAGTTCAGAGTGCTTGCTTAAGGGTAGGGTAAGAGAAGATGTTTGAAACTATGAAAAGAGGATGGTTTCTTCAAATACTTTGGGTGCAAAGGACCCATCTGGAAGTGTTTGGTACATTGATGGAATCTCAGCTGAGCTCAATAAATTTCCACATCTCATCTGAAAAGAACAGAAATAGCTCTTTGTACTGTAACGTGTTCCGTCTTAAAGGTTCACAATGTTTTGGGTGAGGTTTCTCCAGCATGCTAACATACTTTTAGACCTAGTGATCTGCAGGTCAAGGCCAGACTGGGGAGTGATATACTCTATGCTCCAAACCATGGGGTTTCTGTGAGTGTGAAGGTGCTTGTCAGTGATTTGAGATGACAAGGACCTGGACCAGGATCTGTACAGCAGGTAGGGCTGGGCGCTTGTTGACGTGGGTTGTTGTCATCAGCACAAGTTGATAACAAAGTTCTAAACTGGAATGTAAAAAAAAGTTCACATTAGATGCTTAGTAACTACTAGCTAATTTGTAACAAACTGTATTTAATTTGTGCTTTTTGTTCTTAAGGCAGAACATAGCTAGTATTCTAGTAGATTGTAACTTCTCAGTAAAGTAATGCATTGTCACATCATATGACATTTACCTTCTGAGATCAAATAACAGCCTTCAAAATTGTGAGCAAAAGTTGTTAAAATCTAGTGAATTTCATTTTATCCTCTTAAGGTTGATTTCTAACTTATTTTGCTTCACGTAACTTAAGGTAAACATATGTTTCCACAAAAAAATGATACTTAATCATAATCTAATGTGTATTTTCAGTATGTAAATAACATTCAGAAACTGTATTTTATGCAATAAATAAATACTGCTACAGAAGAACCTCAGAAATGGCATTTATTTATTATGGTTGATTTTTATTTATTTGCTCCATGCACATGCACATGGAGGATGCATACAGAGGTTTGCTGTTTAGATCAGGGTTGTACTGAAAAACTGCAAACAAGACATTTATTCACAATGTTCTCTCTCTTAAAATGTAAACAAGCGTAAATGTCAACATCAGATGTCTAAAGAATTGACGTTTGTCAGGTAAAACATTAGCTTACTGATGCAATTAAATTCAAATTTTTATTTCAAATTACTCCAGGACAGAGGCTTCTGTAAATAGTCAAATTATACGTAGAGTTAAACTTTTTAACAAAAACTAAGTAATTTAGTTCTAAGCACCTTTACATCACAACTAGCTGAAAGTTTAAGGAATAGTTCACCCCAAAATGAAATTTTGCTGATAATGTATTCGACCTCAGGCCATCCAAGACGTAGATGAGTTTGTTTATTCATCAAAACAGATTTGGAGAAATTTAGCATTACATCATTTGCTCACCAATGTCTCCTCTGCAGTGAATGGGTACCGTCAGAATGAGAGACAGCTAATAAAAGCTTATACAACAGCTGATAAAAACATCACAATAATCCACCAGTAATCCACATGACTCCAGTCCATCAGTTAATGTCATGTGAAATAAAAAAACTTATTTTAATAAACAAAATCATCATTAACACATTTTTAACTTAAAACCATTGGTTCCAGCTAAAATATGAGTTGCTATTGTTTTCTGAGTGGAAGGTCTCAACTGAATCAGGAGAGAAATATGCACAGATCACGCACTTGATGGAACGCCTTGATGGATTTTTTTTTTCACTTCGCAAGATGTAAATTGATGGACTGGAGTTGTGTGGATTATTATGATGTTTTTATCAGCAGTTTGGACTCTCTTTCTGATGGCACCCATTCGCTCCATTGGTGAGCAAGTAATGTAATGCTAAATCTGTTCTGATGAACAAATAATCTTGGATGACCTAAGTGTGAGTACATTTCATTTTTTGGGTGAACTGCTCCTTTAAGCACAGCTGGTGCAACTGGCCCCAGGTTCCTGGCAGAGTTGTTAAATCCAGTTTTACAGTAATGTTGTGGTCAGCTGATGGCTTGGCTGAGAGGACAAGGAGTTCTGTCTGCACAAGTTTGAGCTGAAGGGGGCGATCATTCATCCAGGTCGAGATATGTGACAGGCAAAAAGAAATATGAGCAGAGATTGTGGGATTGTAAGGCCAGAATGACAGGTAGAGTTGTGACAGAAGTTAGACAGTAGCAGTCAGTGAGGTGATAGGAGGAAGTGGAGGAGCACTGTGGATGGAGAGTGATGGATGCTGTGAACCGTATGTAGGTGTCTGAAAAGTGTAAGGCAATGTTCCAACATATGGAGCAGATACACTTTGGGTGACCCGAGTTTGAGCTCTCCCACTGTTTCCTGTTTCTCCTCCTACTGTCCTGTCTAATAAAGGTGACGGGTGAAAAATCCAGGAAAGCCAGGCTGTTACAAAATCCACTGCCACAAGAAAAATCAGAGCAATTGCATCATTTTATATGATAGTAATTTTAGATGTTACATGCCTTGGAATTGATTGTGATTTGATACTATTATCCGTGTTAAAATCATGTGTCACACATCTTTGGGTGAAATACCAGTTAAATTTTCCTCATAGTTTTGGAATGATGTTTCTTTTAAAGAGCATTGCACTGACTATAAAGCTTTCACTTCTCACCTCATGGAACATATTATCTTTAACATTGTATTTTGGAGCCTGGCTAAAGTGCTGGCTGCTCCTCAAACATGCTCATTTCTCTGTTTTAATGCCAGTGTCTGAGAGCAATTCAGTGTGTGTGCACATAATTTACCATATTTCTGGGACAAATTTGTACCCAGAAGTGAGCTAAACATGATAAGACCTCCTTTTGAGGGTGTATAAAAAGTTTTCTATATAAATTCAGAAAGTTGTCGATTAGGGATAGGTTACAGTATTTATATCTGTACAAAAAAATGAATAACAATTTCCTCAGTAGATTAAGCAAACGTGTGTGTGTGTGTGTGTGTGTGTGTGTGTTGGGTTGAAGCATGAGCTACACTCAATCTTGAAAAGCAGTCAGATTTGATAGCTCATAAAACAAATCCCTGTTACTCAGATTTTCATAGATTTAAAGCTGAAGAATTATTTATTAATTATGTTTTTGTTAAATATGTATTAATTTGTTAATATTTTGTACAGTAGATTTTTTATTGTTATTTTTTTGCTAGACTGTTGGAAGACAACACATTTATGTAGCTTCTCTTATACATAAAATGTAATAGTTATTTACAGTCAGATTATGAACACATTTTGGACAAAAAAAGCACTACAGAATGTAAATTACTATTACTATCATTACAGCAGGAACATAATATCTCCACATTTTCGTAATACACACTGTACAGCATAAACTGAAATAATACAGAATACTTCATCTGATATAAAATTATTAGCATTCATATCATATACAGCATAAACAATAACAACTCAAGAATGGATCAATATCATATCAGAATTCAGAATGCAGTGATCCACAGTATAGCAAAGACGAAGACCAAGAATGATGCATTTCCTCAGCATTACAACTTTTAGACTTTTAGTAACAATGTTTCAGTGTTTCTACATATTATATATGTCTCTTTTTAATAAATGAAATTTCAGTTTGCTTTATGTAAATGTTCAAGTAATTCTGAGAAGATCTGAAATCTACAGTTGCATGTTTCATTAAACAGACAATCAAACTGTACCTGGCCCCTATGCATTTTTATTTTAGAAAATTACTTACTCAAATTGTTTGTTCCCCTCACTACACATAAGCCACATGAGACAGTCTGAACTTGATAGTCAGTGGGAATTTAGATTTATTATTGCAGCACAGAGCTCGACACAGCAAATGAATCAGAGATCTTGATGTGGCTGATTTTTACCGTGATATACAGTGCACTTCACTCACATCTGGATGCTGTGTGCAGCTAAGTGCAAATGGCATTTCTGAGGCTTTGCATAAATCTTTTTGCAGCTCTGTCAATCAGCCAGTGAAGAACAGCTACAAAGTGATATTTTGTAGCTTTGAACATGAGATTGTTTTTATTGTTTTGGGTCATCTTCAGTATTGCTGAAGATAAATGATGACAATAAACAACAAACTAAAATATATAATGTCTTTTATGTTCTTGCTCTTTCCCATTTTTTTCATGGAATTTTTGTATAACACGATTAAGTTCCTTGATAGCTGGTCCAAATAGCTGTATCAATGTTGAAAGGCAATGACTGCAGTTATTGTAAGCATGTGTGTAAAAACCTCATACTAAAGGAGATTTATAGCTAAACCGCTTTAGATTTATAGTAAGTTTAAAGTCTTATGTTGTTATTTTAATATGGAGAATCATGTGGATGAGCTTCATTCCCAAAGAGGACTCTGATACCTTTTCAGCTTTCTTCCAAGGGTTTTGGTGGAATTGTTGCAGTAGTTTTTATTCATCTGAAGGATTTTGTTTTCAGCATCCTTGCAGTTCTCCAGGACGGATGGAAATGTTTGTGTTCTATGAAATGCTGTCAGATCACAGCAGTCCCGTAATGGAAAGCAGCTTGCGTTCTGTGATAAGACTGCGTTTGGAGAGGAAAGAGACGTGCCGTCTGCCAGCATACCAGAGGCTGAGGCTCTCAAATAAATGCAGTAGCATTTGCATATGCACATTCATAAAAACTGCCCATGCAATTTTTTTTTATATTTTTTTTGCAGTCAAATTTTGTAGTGTGTTGGTTTTAGGATCATTTCTGTTTTACGTAGAAAAAAAAAAACAAGCTTGTATTTGTAATTTATTTTATTTGTATTTTTTTATTTTTAATTTTGAAGTTTTAGTAATTTTTTTGCTTTTGTCTTTTTATATTTTTCTTTTTTAAAATTTGTCTACACTATGACAACGTTTTACTGCCACGTAAAAAAAAAAAAAATCTAACATTACGAGATTAAACTCATAATATTTCAAACATAAAAAGTCAAAATTACAAGAATAAAGTTAAAAAATATATTTTGAGAATAAAGTCTCTCTCTCTCTCTCTCTCTCTCTCTCTCTATTCATTTAGTTTACTTTGATGTATTTTGTTATATATAAATTATAATATTATTATAGTTATAAATAACATTTTATAATTTTAAGTATATACACAGTTAATATTCAGTTAATATTTATTTTATTTCAAGTAACTTTTTTTAATGGATTTAGTTTTGCATACTAGATTAGGGTTATTATTTTTTAACAAAGTTCTGATAGCACAGAAATTGTGCTGTTTACGGAGACCAATTAATCACAATATTGAAATGGTTTGCCATTGACTTCATAACCCTGAATTTCAACCTTTACATTTTTTAAATGAATTACTCCAGTAACTCATCACGGGAACAATAAACTTTATTCCATGTATTATGAAGTCATGACACTAGGTGGCATCATTGAATTTGTCCTGTGATTTTTTGCTTTAAAGAGGAGGCAGAGCTAATTAAAACCAACAGGAAACCCAGTGCAGTGTAATACAATTGCTGAATAATTACAAACATACATGGATGATTAATGCTTATGAAAAGCATCATTGTTCCTGACTCTTCCAATACAGCTAATAAATTACAACTGCTAGCTGGTTTTAAAATAAAACATACCGCAACAATAATAGGTGCAGAGAAAACATGAGAGCGTTTAGTTGCATATGAGTACATTCTCGTTCGGATGACAACTGGTACTTTTATTGTGGTCATGTTCAAAGTATTCAAGCCTGCAAGTGGGAAAATTGTATTTATGATTGAACAAATGCTCCAACACCAGATACTTTGATTACTGAAGAGGTCACAGATGACCGGCATCACTTTGAATGAACAACCATTCAGGGCTCTAAACAAAGACACTTAATCCTGGGAAATACGGCACAGGCTCGTGTGAGCCGTGCGGGTTTCTCTGTCAGGACGGCTGCAGTTGTTTGGCAGGACATGTTAAAGTCATCAGGGAGACGTATGGAAAATTCTTTGAGTTTCATCCCACCCAGACTGCCTGTTTACACAGCCTCTATATTGTACTGTACACGTCATGCAGTCCTGCAGCAGCCTGTTAAGATTTTAAGACTGAAGATGTTTTACACACATAGCCCACATTCTGTTTTAAGCAGCTGTCACACAAAATCTAGTGCTGTGGATGCTGTAAAAAAAAGTCAAACTCTGAGCACTTTAACCCCAAAGCCAAACAACCCTATCAGTCAAATTTAACATGTTGCCCCACCCACTCCAGATCTTGCCCCAGGTGTGCATGAGATAAGTGATCCTATATCTCATTCTGTCTTCCTGCTCAGACGATGACATCTTTATGACCCTAAATACACTTTTGTGCCGAAGGAAGAGAGAGATGTTTTAAATGTAATTACATTTTCAGTCATGTTCTGAATCAGGATTATTATAGTTGACTAAATATAAAAGACAATTTTAGTTACCTGAAATAAATGTTAACTGAAATAAAATATCAAATATACCACAGGCTGTTGATTGGTTGATGAACATTCTAAGACGTGCAATTATTGTTCCAGGTCTGTTGACCGTTTTACAGTTCCAAATCACTGCGCTGAATCATTTCAGCTATTCCCAAGATCCTTACAGCCTACAACAGCAAAAGAAGCAGAACCCAACACGACTCTGACCAAGCAAGAAAATATGACCAGCAACAGAATAAAAAAAGACAATTCCCAATTTACCTCTTTTAATTAATTTATTTTTTTTATTTTTTTTATCTGTGCAAAGCGTGCTTTCTTTCTCCCGCTCTCTCTCTCTCTCTTTCTCTCTATCTGCACACACACACACACACACACACACGCACAGAAACTTGTTGTCAACCGCACTGACCCACGATTGACTTTTTTGGTAAAATACTTTGCAACTGAAAAGAACACATTCAATTTATCAAAGAAAATTGTTTAGCTGAACTGACATTTGGAATGTTAAAAAATTCAATTTGAAATAAATGCTGTTTTTTTTATTCCTCAAAGAATGTATCACAGTTTCCACAAAAAATATGAAGCAGCACAATTGTTTTCAACATTGATAATAACAAGAAATGTTTCATTGAATGATTTCTGAAGGATCGTGTGACACTGATGGCTAATGGTTGCTGAACATTCAGCTTTGCATCGCAGAAATGCAGTTAGCAGCACCTAATAAAGAAGGAGCTTAATAATACCCTCAGAAAGCTCTTCATTAGCATTCCTATTCATCTCAGTGTGACTAATCACTCTGGAAAATGATGTCCTAACATGCCGACTGGCTGAAGGCACCAGAAAAACAAGCACAGTCCCAAATCCTTCACTGACAACTATTTGAGCTGTGATGTTAAAGCCAGCAATCCACTTAACATTTTTAAGATGTTCACTGGCAAAACATCTATAATGAAATACTTTGGATTTATTTGTTGCTTGCAGAAAGCTTTAGTTTGTCAGATATTTTTTTGCCCTCAGACTGGCGTACAATTATAAGGGTATTTTTAAGAACCTTGTACACCAAGTGTACACCATTCTGAGGGGGAAAAAAAATCGGACAAACTAAAGCTTTCTTGCTTTAATTCTCACTATTAACTAGTTACTTATTAGCATGCCTATAATTAACTTATCTTATGAAGCACATATTCTGCATGACAAATTCTACATCCCTAATCCTACCCAATAACTAAACTGAACAACTACCTTACTAACTATTAATAAGCAGCAAATTGGGAGTTTATTGAGGCAAAAGTCGTAGTTAATGGTTTGTTAATGTTACTGAAAATTGAGAACTGTTGAAAAAAGTGTGACTGTTGCTTCCATAACTAACTTTTAACATCCACGCAAACTTTCCTTTCCACAAAAGTTTCTTTATAGTGGAAAATGATTCTTTAGATAATTCAAATATCCCTCACAATAAGAAATAAAATGGTTCTTTTAAGAACTGTTCACTGAAAGGTTCTCTGAGAAACCAAAAATTGTTCTTTAATGGAATCACTGTGAAAACCCTTTTTGGAACCTTTATTTTTAAGAGTGTAGTTCATCATTTACCAGCAGGGGTACACTGACTCATGCTAACCATCCAAAACTCTTGTTCCAAACACGTTTTCCAATCACTTCTAAATGCGCTCATCCTCCTTGTTTGTACAAACAGGTAGGACCACCCCGAACTCACGCCAATGGTTGAGTCAGAAGTTGACATGTCAAGCCGCTCAAACAAACAGAGCAAGGATGTTGAAAGCACAACGGTGTTTACACTCTTCGGCAAGTCTGCCCACAAACGTCTTTCTTAGTTGTCTGATCACATTAAACTGAGATAGGAAAAAGCATTTTAACATTGCATTACACTATTACATTTCATTAGAAAGGCAGTACAGTCAACTCTGATGGGCCTAAACAGAGTTTTGTCTCCTTTATGAAATTTTGAAAGGCAGAATTCAGACACTTCCTCAGTCAGTTAGTTAAATCAAAAACAGTTGGACATGGTTGCTCTCCTGGCCATGATTGGCATGCGGAGCTATAGAGAGATCACCAGCGGAAAAAGTAACCGGAGGCCCTGCCGCTTGGTGATGTCAAACCATCCCTGTTTAATGAGTCCGGGCAAACGCTAAGCTATCCGTGGCTTTGAGTCGCCGTATCAAGTGGGAAAATGAAACAAGTCTGTCTGAATGGGCCTGGAGGCCGATGTGGAACCTATATGCAGTAGCAGAGCGTATGGGGTTGATGAATGGTCGGGCTGTTAAAATAAACCCCTGCTCGCTGTTATTACAATGACGTATGCGTTGGCGGCTAATGAAGAACTTCCAAACCACTGAAATGTTGGTGAGGAGGAAAAAAAGCAGTGTGAAAAGAAATTGCTCCAGGCAGACAGCAGACGCACAATTCCATCCCCTGCCTCTCGTACGTCCTGACCAGTTTCTTCAGGGACCACTGTGTCTCTCCAGTACTGACAGGGCTGAACTGTTATCTAAATATGGCCTGTCCCAAACTGAAGACTTTTGCAGGAGGGATGAGAAGAATAAACACTACTGGTTTGATTTTCCATCGCTTTTCTGGAGAAATTTCCACGAATACTGCATTGGTTCTTTTTGCACAGTGTAACCTACTTGCGCTGGGAAAGGAACCTTCCTGTTTTCAGTTTTCTTTGGCCTGATTTCATGGGTGTTCTTACCAAAATCATTACAGAGAATATCGCTTGAGTCATTTATTGTGTTTTTACTCATAATGTAAAGTGCATATCACAACCTCTTTGACACTTTTAAAACCTATAAATTAGCACAGTTCTAAATATCCCAGCACTAACCAACAATGACATTTATGGATGAATAAAGCTGTGAATACTTTCTAGACTGTGTGCTATTTGCACAGTATTTATGGCATTTCAAATATGTGGCTATTTGATGACTTCCTAATAGACTGACTCTCTCGCAGCACGACTATATTAATAGTCTGGCAAGGCCACCGTTGCATTTCATAGACTCTTGCTCAGTGATGGTTTAAACACTGGTCTAGTCTCTCTGTTTTCCATCCACCGATGATACCAAGTATGCTGGAATGTGTCACCATTTCACATAATCTGGATAATACCTTTCCCATCATCATCGGTTTAATAAAACTACCAGGAATTGGGATTTCTCAGAAACCGAATGCTTTGAACAGCGTGCATTCTCTCCTTGCCTATTTTTGCCTTTTTAAAGGAAAAGTTGATCACAAATGACAATGCTGTCATCATTTACTCAGTACACCCAGCAGCTGATGTCCAAGATACTTCTTTCCAACACAAGCACACACTGACTAATGGTTGTCAAATTTCAAAAACGAAAAGAGCATCAAAAGTAATGTGTGTGCTATATATACACATTTTCTGAAGCCTTAAGATTTTCACTGAATGAGGACTTAAAATTTCAATCTGTTTTTCACACAAAGCTGTCAGATGTTATTAGAAAACAGAATGTTCCCTTCAAGTTTTCCCTAACATCCACATTACCCAGAAAAAAATGTTTATAAACAAAACAAACAAACAAACAAAGCTGGACATTTTGAATGTTCAGAGAACATTCAGAAATAATTTAATAAATAGGTAACACTTTAGTTTAGGGACCAGTTCTCACTATTATAAAGGACATATTCTACATGACCATATTTTACATCTTCAATTCTACCCCATACCTAAACTTAACCACTACCTTATTAACTATTATTAAGCAGCAAATTAGTAGTTTTTTTGTCGTGGTGCACACAGCAAGGATGAACGAGGAACACGGAGACGAGGATGTAAACTCAAATAACAGTCTTTACTTCATACAAGGCAGTGCAAGACAAGGCAAGATTGACACAGACAGGAACACCGGAGAGTAACGAGTAGACCAGACAAACACTAACTGAACAGACAGGACTATAAATACACAGGATAATTAACAAAACACAGCTGGGACATAATTAAATAATAACAAGGACAGGAAACAAACCAAATATGGAAACATGAGGCGGGAACACATGGCACACACGACAGAGGTCTGACATTATTGAGGCAAAAGTCATAATTAATAGTTAGTTAATAGTTAGAATTGGACCTTAAAGAGGTCATGAACTGTCTTGTTTTTTATTTTTTTATTTTGTACTGTTCTCTGAGGTCCACTTAACATGTTATCAAGATGTTTACATCAAAAACATAATTTAGAAGTAATAGGCTATTTTGTGTCTTGTTTTTAACCCCCTCATCAGAACGCTCTGTTTGAATAGACGTGGTGGATTGTAGACTCAGAAGTAAACGCCCACTTCTATGATTGGCTAACAGTTGTGACAGCCTACATCCTTCCTACATGGACGCTGCTGTGATAAAAAACGCACAAATACTCAGTACATATCAAACTATCTGTAATAACAGACAAAGCAATAGTGACCACGTAATGAAAACAGTTACTCACACTTGTGTGGTGTGACATCATAACCAATATAGTTGGCACAGCATTGTCTTTTAGTTTCAATCTTTCTGAGAATCCTGTGTCAAATTGTACCTTATTTGCAAACGAATCTACAGTAAAATAAAGTGAACAAAGGACCAAGTTCTTACTGACATGGTCTGGATCTAAAAATAAAGTTAATCAAATAAAGTTTGTTTGATTTCCATGTAGACCTGCATTTGCCGCTCTCGTCATTTACCTACTACATGCGTTAATCGGTGGGCGGGGCTAAACAGGCAATAATGTAGAAGCAGGCGTTGATCTTCTTCTGCGGAGGCGGTGTTTAGCCACACTATTACATCATAAAGAGGCACAATCCAACACCTGTCATTTTGGCAGATCGGCTTCAGTATAAACTGTTTTTAGACTAATTTTGAGTTCTTATACACTATATCAAAAGATCAAGGGATTTTAAATTTCTCAGTTCATGACCCCTTTAAAATAAAGTGTAACCAATAAATTTAACGGAAATGTTAACAAAACATTTTTGGACCCTATTTTTGTGACTTCTGTTATTGTATGGAGAACAGAGCAGCTCTGACATTTTTCAAAACTTCTTTTCTATTCCACAGAAGAACAATAGTAATATGGGTTTGCACCGACATTAAGGCCGAGAATTTTGTTCAGAAATGATCTCTGATAGTCCAGCGCCGCCAGTGCTGATCTGCACTCAATTACCATCCCAACAAGACATGACGGCTCTATTGTCCATCTCTATTGTCTCTTGAGTCTCCTATAACACCAGACCGGAACGTATCTCAGACACAATACGTGTTTTTGATCCATATGCAGTAAATCTCTTTGTGGTCTAAGAACAGACTTTCAGAGAGAATTAAAGACAAGGCCATCATTTACCACACAGTCTCAGTGCAGCCATTTTCAAACCATGAGTCACATGAGATGCAGCGAATGGTCAGATCAGCATCTGTGTTCAATAAAATAAGAGTGTGGGAGTTTGAGGAGGAGACAGCTGTGGTCCTCCAAACAGGAGCTGTGATAATCATTTAAATGGAAATTCAACGATTTTGCTTTGAATTACTCTAAACAGGACACTGTGATAGTTCCAGCTGTTCTTGTGTTACACGGTTGCCAAGGAACATTTAGAAATCATTCCTTAGAACGATGTGTTGCAGACAAAGACAAAGATGAGAGCCATATTGTGTTGCCTGCTAATCAAATGTGAGTGCATAAGAAATGTGGTTTATTCTCAGGGAACAGTGACATTTGACATGACTTCCAGGAGGTTCTCACTGGCAGCAACATAATTCTTCGGACATCATTCATTTTGTAATGTGGCTGAATACAGACGGATACCACAGGACCGCCTATTACAAACTGATCTGCAACAATGTAACTGCTGTCAGTATGAGAGCAGTTTTGTTGTAGCTGATACTTATATACATTTAAGTCTTGCCATCATGTGGATTTCATTGTGTTTTACACTTATTTTAGTTTTGTCAAACTCAATAATTAGTGATATATTATTGTTACTATTTTATTTACTTTTTAATTACTTGGCATAAAGTAGGCTACCAAAATTTAGGCTGAAATTAAGACTTTGAACACAATATGAGATTTTCACTACATGGTTAATGTGGTCAAAAGAATTCACAATAATTATATTATTACAATACCTAGTCAAGTCACCTTTATTTCTGTACCGCTGTATACAGTACAGATCGTGTCAAAGCAGCTTCACAGAGATAAACAGGAAAATAGCAAAATCAGTTATGGAAACTCGACAATGAAGTTTGGATTCTGCTGTAAAGCCGCTCTTAAAGACAATAGAAACTATTAAAGTTGAGCTTTGGTTCAGTTCAGCTGCACGATAAATCATAATCGTGATCACAATTTCTGCTTCTCTCGATTTATTAAGCATAACGATTATTTGACCACTGGTTATCTTTCCTTAAAGGGGATCTATTATGCAATAATCACTTTTATAAGGTGTTTGAACACAGTTGTGTGGCCACAGTGTGTGAAAACATCCAGCCTATAATGGTAAAAATCCCCCCACTCATTTTTTACGATCTAAAATGATCATAAACAGTCTCTCAGAACGAGCTGTTTCAGATTCTCCCTCTGTTCACGTCACCGAGGGGAAAAGTCCCGCCCATTTGTGACGCTGCCCTATAAGCAGAGACACAGCCCTGAGTGAGAAGCTGCGGTCCGCCTCCGCCATTACTGATTACTTGATGCAGCTGCTGGAGATATACACTGTCAGCGCCAAAGAGGATTTTCAAGTGTTGTGTTTTGGGATGCACTAATGAACATAGGAGTCTCCATAGACTCCCTCCTTCTGAGCTGCTGAGGACACTGTGGTTAAGCTTCATTGTCTAAGGAAATGTCCCGGAAAAAAAAACGGTAAAGTCCCAAAACGTGTAGGGATCAATACCAACACTTCGTGCGCGAACGTCAGCTCCAGACAAAGTAAGTATCATGCGTTTGTTTTCCAAATTGCCTTTCTGAAAGAGCTTCTTGGCACTCTGTAAGGCTAATGATGCTAAAGCTACCATTGCTCAAGTTCAAGTTCAAGTTGAGCTTTATTGTCATTCCGCTACATGTGTGGACATATAGTGGAACGAAATGTCGTGTCTCGCAGGACCACGGTGC
>JAFVLL020016493.1:0-37370 GCA_021397915.2 Tor tambroides
ATACTTTTGTTCAGCAAGGACACATTAAATTGATCAAAAGTGACAGTAAAGACTTTCATAATATTACAAAAGATCTCTGATTCAAATAAATGCTGTTCCATTGTCTGTTCAACTTTCTATTCATCAAAGAATCTTGAACAAATGGATCAGTTATCATTTTTTTAACATGTATTTAAATAAACTGTTAATTGTTAAACTGTAAATTGTAATATTTCACAATATTACTGTTTTTACCATACTTTTGATCAAATAAATGCAGCCTTTTTGAGAACAAGAGACTTTTTTTTCAAAATCATTTAAACATCTTACTAACCCCAAACTTTTGAATGGTAGTGTATTTTGTAATATTAGCTTTTTTGTTATTTTTTTTACTGTCTCATCTGAGTTTTAAATTTCATAACTTCATAAGTCTTTGACAGAAAAGATAATCATGTATTTTAAAAGATGTTCTAAAATTTTCTTAATTTTTTCAATGTTAGTTATATATTTTATTTTTCCTTTTCCCCAATGATAGACTTAAAAGGCCAAAAATGCGCGGCAGTAAAGCATATTGGAGCGTTTTGAAAGTTCCCACTGAAACCATCAGAGGCTCTCTGCCTCATAAAATAAAGCATGTTCTGTTGAGGAATGTCTCTCCCTCCCGTTATACATCTGCGCCATAAAGCAGATAAAAAGAGCTTTTATACAAGCTGATCTGATCATACCATGAGCTCCGAGCTCTGTGACTCACACCGGCCTACAAACCCATCCTGTTGCTTCACAACAGCTGCTGTTGCCTGGCAACGTGGAACTTTGTGTAAAACGAACATTCCACATTGTGCTCCTGTCAGAAGAGGAGAGCGGCCTCCAGTTCGTCATTCCTGCAGTGTAACGAGCCCTGATTGGCCATTCCTATACCATGACTCAGAGCCAGATGAATGGTTTCCACAGAATCTTTGGAATGATTGTTAGTCATCATTTATTAGTCACTAGAATCTCAAAGGCTGCACTAAGAGCTGTTTATGTTGTTGAAAGCGGAAAAGGGAGTTTTCCTTTCGGTAATAGGAAAAAGACTGTGAGGGAAGCTGAGCTTTTCACTTGCAGTTACCCACCAAATACAGGGCCCAAACTCCAAGGGGAATAACTAAAGGTATAGAAGGAGTGAAGTAAAGGGGGAGGAAGAAAAAAGAGGTGCCAGAGTTCAACTCTAAACAGTCTGCCAGCTCCTGAGAATGTGTGAAGGAAGGGGGAGAAAGGGGCAAGAAAAGCACCACAAAAAACAAGAGGAACAAAAAGCCCTTTGAGCGCAGCTCTCACTTTCTGAGCGCTTAGCAAACATGCGCATTTATCCTGAAGTTCCGTTCCGGAGCTTCCCTGACGCTTTTGTTGCTCAGTACCAGTGAAGGCTAAACTTATGGAGCTTACTTGAAGGGCAAGTAGAGTGCGTTTCCTTGACAGCCGTTGCAATGCACACCGCTTATTCTGGTGCTAGTATTATGGAGGAGCCTAAGGAAATCTGATGCGGGCAGTTTTCTAGGCATCTCAGCTCTGATTGGACTAAAATGGAAGTAAATGTCAAATACTGGTTTTGGGTTGTGGAGGCAGGACTCCATTGTGTGTTTCTCGATTTTTAATGTGTCATTTTCCTGTAGGCTAGGCTAATTGCTGAGTGTAATTAATGCAAAGACACCTGGGAAAAAGAAATGGAAAAAAACAACTTGGTGATTTCATAATATCCAGTTGGAAATTACAGAGCTACTTTTCAGTTCACATGCTTTATGTGTCATCAGTCTGTACAGTAGTCATTGTTAATTTCCAGCACTTTTGTCCCTAGTGCAGGTTTTTCTTCTTTAGAGTTTCTTACAGCAATCTCCATTGGAAAACACTGCTGGCAAAAGTATGCTTTTGTCCTTTGACCGCTATAAGCATTAAATTCTTTGTTTGAGAAGCACAAGATTTAAGGGCTATTCACACAGAATGTGATTTTGAGTTGAAATGCAGGGCAGTGGATTGAAAAAATAAATAAATAAAAGTGGAAAATCTTCTTTTAACATGGATGCCATGTTTTTAGAGTGCCGTGTCACACACAAGATGCTGCAAAAGACAAGCTCAGTGTTCAAACATGTCTAACCCATCTAGCATATTTTTATATAGAAAAACAATAAACAATTTGTGCAGTAAAATAAAACAAATAAAAAAAAGTTATGTTGACAACCTCTTATTTGAGTTTTATTTGTTCCAACTGTTCCATTTTTGGGTGAGCTATACCTTTAAAATGAAATTGTATGAAAACATGAGGGTGAGTGAATGATGACAGAATTTTCATTCCCTTTCCATACAAGTGGGATATCAGTCATGTAGAAAAGATGTTTGTTATTTGAAGACTCATCTGTGAGATATGCAAGACACCGCAAAAGAAATGCTAATAGTGTCGTAAAGATGACAGTCCAACCTAGCTTGAGCTGTGTGCACAGTGCTGTTGAATATTTCCATGCCTGGATCCAACAGCTGTGCCAAGAAAAGCTCTTCTGAATGAATAAACAGGGGAACTGACCAACAGGTGTTGCAGGAAAACAGATAACAGAAAGAAAATTCCCAAACTTCTCCATGTATATCAACCAGTCCGAGACCTTACTAGCAGTAGTTTGTGCCTAGAATTTAAATCAAGCACTTCAGGTGGTGTTTTCCAGTGCCCTGTGGCAGAAGTATTTATTATGTATGGATTATTTCTGCACAGGCTAATTTTCTCTTCCAAATCCCTTTTTAAAAGATTAGAGATGTACATGTTTCATTTGTAATGGAGTGTTTTGAATTTGCGAGGGTAAATTGGTCTGGAAACATTTTGTTAGTAAATGTCAACAGTTGTATTGTGAGACGAAAGGAGGAGGAATTTATTGTAATGACATTTCAGTTCTGTTTTCTGAGGAAATTACAGTGAAATTACAGGTCATTTTGTGTTAGTCATAATATGAATGTATGATGTGCTTTTAAAGGTTTGTCTGGCCATCGCTCATTACTCCCACCCTGCTGACCCACAGCTGCTCTTTGGCTTTGAATACGTTGGAAAGCGATACCATGGATCAACAGGTAGGAAAACACTCATGCGGCCGTGACAGCAAATTACTCGTGTTGTTTCCACAAGAGCTGCCAAATTGAGTTGAGCTATCCATACATTCAATTCCCTGCAAGCCAAGACATGAGAAGACTTTTCCAGGGAATGCAAAGTGCTCATGTTATGAATAGCAGGGCCATATCATAAGATTTATATGGCTGCTATTGTTGGGCTGCATTGTAACATGTAGTTTTAAGACATGACAGAATGTAACCTGATCCTGATTGGAGGAGCATGTTACGCCACCAGTAATGCAAACTTAATGCATTCTGCCTTTCAGTGTAAATGGATGTTAAAATATGTCACTTAACTAGATCTGAAGAGGGCTGTTTTACTAACATTCAAAGGTTTGGGATTTGTACATTTTTTTTTTTTTTTTTAATGTTTTTAAACTAAGTCTCATTCTCACCAGGGCTACATTTATTTGATCAAAAAATTAAAACAGTAATATTGTGAAATATTATTACAATTTAAAATAACTGTTTTAATTAGAGATGCATCGAAATGAAAATTCTTGCCCAAAGCCGAAAAAAATAAAATACTGGGGCAAAGGCCAAATACCGAACACATTTTTTTGCGTTTTAATTTCATTTTTTTTACTGCAAAAATCCTACTGACCCCAGACTTTAGGTAGTATGTGTCCATTGTCAAGTTTTTTTTTTAATATTATGTATTATTATAATCTAATATTTAAAAAATATATATATTATGTCATATTTTTCACCCCTCATGAGTTGGCATCCCTACGCAGCTGTTTGAGCATGTACACGTTTGGTTTGCACAGGTGAGCGGGTGAACGGTGTTGACCCTGGCGGGGGGCTGCAGACGCCCCTCTTCGACTGCTCCTCCGACTGGGACAGAGAGATCAAGCGTACTGGTGCTTCCGAATGGAGGGTGTGTACCATAAATCAAGGCTATTTCATCTCGCCCAGGTGAGTTAATATATGTGAGTTTACATGTAAATTGTGGTCTGTTTTGCAAACAGCTTGTATTATAAGCATCTTACACTGAAGATCATTGCTGCGTGACTCATAACCTTCATGTAGCATGTGAATGTGACAGAAACACCGGTATGAGTATGTGCAGTACAAACAGCTATTGTCAAACGGAACTTGAATTAGTCATCCTAATAAATCTCCTGTGAAAATAAGGATAACTGATTAAATTTTGAGCGGTTCACATAAATCTGCTCAGACAGACAGGAATGTTGTCCTTTCTGCAGTAATCCTCTGGAATGAAAGCACTGATCTCACTGATCCACACACAGTTCAGTATCAGGTCATTGTGTTTATAATACTGACACAAACAAGCATCACATATCTGATTGTGCTTCACAGTGTCAGTAGCCATTTATGTGAAATTTAACTACGTTTTTTGTTGTTTGCAGTCTCCCAGAGTTCTTTGTGGTTCCGGTATCTCTAGCAGATCAGGATCTGAAGCAATATGCCTGCTGCTTTTACTCCCAGCGCATCCCGGTGAGCGCCTTTTACCAGACTGGATTATTGGTTTTGGAGTGAGAGGAGAGGAAATCTACAATTCAGTTTTATTACCCCAGTCTGTTTTGCTCTTACTCAGAGAGAAAGTCATGAGTTAGTGTCTTGGTTAAAAACTTTGCAGTCTTATTTAAGCGCTAATAGTCTTACTTGGTAGATTGATTTGCACTTAATAGTTGTGAGTCAACCATGTGTGTCAACATATGTAGGCTAATATTAGACATTTGTAGAGTATTTTTATATATGTGTGTGCACTTTGCTTTGTAGTTGTGGTGCTGGAATCACTCCAGTGGGAGCGCTCTGGTCCGCATGTCTAACATCAGTGACCCACAGCAGCAGAGGAAGGTGGAGCAGCGGTAAGAAAAAGAGAGAATTACAGGCTAATTAAGAGATTTAGTTTGACCACCATTTTAAGGAAAAATGAAGCCGTAATCATACTGTTGTGAGAAAGTAGATACACTTTAGCTGATAATATACTCTAACAGTTATTTTCCCAAATATTATTTCATGGCTTTAGAAATTGAATCAAATGTTGTGATTGTGCTGTTTGCTTATCTCAGATCATTTGGCAACATAAACTCAGTAGGGTTGCCAGATCTGCTCAGATCCAACAATACAGGCAGTCATTTTCAGAAAACAGTGGTTAAATCCTCTGTGTTTCTACAGGATTTCCAGTGCCATCACTAAGAGCCACCCCCTCCGCAGTGATGTCTTCAAGTCGGATTTGGACAAAAACCTCCCGAACATCCAGGATATTCAGGCTGCTCTGCTGAAACTGAGGCAGATTTGTGTTATAGGTAATCAATAGCCCGCCAGAGAAAGGGATGACTGCGGCACACACTCAGTTGAATAAGACTTTGACTCCTTAAGGATATCCTTACCAGGCTTATTCATGTTAATGATTTAGCTTAAGTCTGGGCTCCAGTTAGGGCCAGGAATATTTTTGGTTATTCCAAGAATCCCACACAGTGCTTCCTGGTGCCATTAAAAACATGTTAGTTGCAAATACAGTTTTTAAATACATGATACTCTTACTCTGAGAATTAGAATCTGTAAAATGATCCAAATTATCTAAGCTGACTCGTGGTAAGTCATCTGTTTATTGCCTTATCCACTTTGACCCTCTTTACATCTTGTATTTAGATGCATTTTTGTCGATCCTGTCACAAGTGGACAATGTTAAATACAGGTGTAAACAGGGTCTAAAATGTTTTGAGCTTGTCCGCTTTCAACAATTTCCAGAGGATTGCTTTCGTAGTGTCAATATATTGTGCCAAAACACACATTATTACAATCAAAATCGGCATTTTCCCACTTACTTATAAGCAGAGTGATGGCTTCATTTGTTCAGTCATATTTGTGTGCTGCACTTGGCGCTCCCGTACAATCTACAAAATCTGTGACAAAATAAGTGGAGAGGGTCTAGATGAAATCTGAGCACAAGTGGTCACACAGAAGGCGCATTTAAAAAGCATTTTAATACCAGGTGGAAACAACATTGGCTCTAATGCATCTTATGCTTGCCTCTGTATTTATATGCATATGTAGATTCCTTTGAGGAGTCTGAAGAGAAGTGGCTGTCATCCTTAGAGAGCTCAAGATGGATGGAGTATGTCAGGTAATATTGAGAAACATTCAGTAGTCACCAAACAGCGTATTGATATCTCAGCTTGTGCCAGAAGTTCCTTTGTGCCAGAAATGTTGGCAACAGGCACATGTTTCTGTTTGTGCATTCTCAGGTGTTTTAGGTCTCAACAAATCTGTCTGTAGATGTCGATGCTGTGTACACTTTTAAGATCAGTATGGTATGCATTTTTTTTTTTTTTTACAGGACATTTCTGCGGCATGCAGTAGAGGTAGTCTATATGCTGGAGAACAGACATGTGTCTGTCATACTCCTAGGTAAAAAGCCCTTTTACAAATAAAGTTATTATACACATTTTAGTTTGCTTCATCCTGTTGTATATTAAAAGAATATTCCAGGTGTTGTGTTGTGTTGTGTTGTGTTGTGTTATCTTATCTTATGTTATGTTATCTTATGTTATGTTGTGTTGTGTTGTGTTGTGTTGTGTTATGTTATATGTTATGTTAGATTAGATTTACTAGATTATATTAGATTATATTTATTAGATTATTTGTATCATAAGTGCAAACCCATGAAAATAATTTTCTGTGGTAATCAGCATGGCACAAATGCTGCACACATGAAGTAAAATTGATAACCTGGCGTATTCCTTTAAAGGAATAGTTCATCCCCCATCCAAATAAATAAATAAATAAATAAATAAATAACAAATTTAAAAAATGAAATCATTTTCAGCAGATTTTTATTTTTGGGTGAACACTTCCCATAATTGTTCTGTTGTCTGTTATAGACAAATCTAATATCTCAAATGTAATATCTTCGTATGTGAAGTGATTAATGATCTTCTTTATTCTGTTTGTGTGTGTACAGAGAAAGAGGATCGGGACCTGAGTTGTGTGATTTCCTGTCTGGTGCAGTTGATGTGTGATCCTCACTGCAGGAGTCTGCACGGCTTCCAGGGTCTGATCCAGAAGGAATGGGTAATGGCCGGGCATCGGTTCCTCGACCGCTGCAACCATCTGAAGAAGAACGACAAAGAGGAGGTTGTACAGCTTATAGCAGTTGGATTCCAGTATCTTCGTTTCATTTATGAGGCATACATGTGGCCCACTTCTTTCTAATATGTGAAGATTAGGGTTTTTTTTGTTCATATTGTTTCTTTTTGCAGTCTCCTGTGTTCCTGCTGTTCCTGGACTGTGTGTGGCAGCTGTGGAATCAGTACCCAGCAGCCTTTGAGTTCACTGAGGTGTACCTGACAGTGCTGGGGGACAGTATGTGGGTCCCCGTTTTCAGCACCTTCCTCTTTAACTGCCCCCGACAAAGAGCAGAACACAGCAGGGTTAGATGCTTTTTTGACAATTTTTAATTAGTTTGTTTAATTATTTGTTATATTAATGATTATTAAAACTTGATAGTCTTTGTTATAGTTATCATCCTTGGTGTAAACTGTCCTAAAATCAAATAGCAGAGCACTGCAGGGCTAGATTCTTGTTGGTTTATTTAGTTAAGCTAATTAAATATGCATCATTATTAATATATATATTTGTTGTTTTATATATATATATATATATATATATGTCTATGTCTGTTTGCCTGTTTCTCTCTCATCTCTTCAGGATTTTGCAAGCAGTAAGAGTATTCACCTGGGGCAGGACCAGGCTCTGCGCTTTCCTCCAGTGTGGGACTGGTCTCAACAGTTCAGTCTTAAAGACCAGACTCTCTTTAATAATCCGCTGTACGTGGGCAAGATCGCCACCTGTGTGCAGAACGGCACAGTAAAGACATTCACACACAGGCGCAGCAAGGTGAGCACTTTATCTCTGCTAGTCTGTATACAGTAGACTTTGTTGTGTCTAAGGTAATATCATTCAACAGTAAAAGATAACAGGGCTTAAAAACGAAAGAAAATTAAATCGGTTCATGTTAACGTTTCTGTTCCTGCGTTCCTCTGTATTATTACTGTTCCAAAACCGGTTTGAGTAGAAAAAATACCGGTTAATAACGTTATTTTTTAACTTTTTCTTTGCCTATAATAATAAAGTTCAGCGTTTACTTTAATCAAAAAGAAAAAAAAAACATCTTGATCTGGTATCTTGCGCTTAGACACAGCCAGTACACCATCATCTTTTCTAGATTTTGGCCAAATGTATTAAACGAAAGAAAAAACTGTCAACGCTTTAAAGACATTAAAGTATTTTTTTTCGAGATATTTAAAAATGTTTGCTGCATGGTTAAAAAAAAACGCTACTCGTATAAAATTGGGTTTTGAGAGAAAAAAACCCAGCCTAAATCAGGCTGCCATTGCGACTTAGCTATGATGAATTTAAAGCTAAGCGCGGGCGTTTTACTCGTTGGATGCGTCAACGTCACATTTGCCTTGGCCGTACTACTTAAATTCATGATTGGTTAACTGCAAAATTCAAATATCTAATGGAACCATAAAATAACATTATTAACCGGTTAAAGGCCATTTCAAAATTTTTATTCTGTTCGGAACTATTCAATTTAATTTTGTTTGTGTTTCTGGTTATGTTCCTGTCAAAGTTTTGTTTGTTTCCGGTTTTCGTTTTCCTTCCTTGAAACCTGAGCCCTGAAAGATAATATTTGTTATTTATTGTTGGCTTCTTCCTCAGAAAAACTACAGCTCGACGCTGCGGGGTCTGCCCTCCACTTTGCGAAACGGCTCGCTCGGACCGAACGACACCCTGGCACGCCGGAACTCCCTCGTGCTGCGTCTCCGCTCTGATTTGTCTCAGGTACGGGAGCAGCAGGAGACCCCATCGGAACGCTTCGTTCGGGACTTTTTCTCTCGTCCTGTCGACCTACAGGGCCTGCTGCTCCCCCAGCTCCTCCCATCTCACCTCTCTGTCTGGAAGCTCTACTTCCTGCGCTGGGTTCCCGAGGCACAGATTCCTCAGGGCGGCCCCATCACCGCCTTCCACAAGCTCTCAGTGCTCACAGATGAGATTGAAATGCTCCAGAACCAGTTGAGGCACTACCAAGGAGCAGCGGGTACTCCTAACAACCTGCACACGGAGCACAGCAAAATGTACTTTAAAGCGACTTCGACTCCTCAGCAGTCCCCTGCTCCTCCAGAGTACCTCAGCTCCTCGTTCCCTTTCTCTCCTGTGGGCAACCTGTGTCGCCCTGGCATCCTGGGGACTCCTCTTAGCAAGTTCCTCAACGGAGCCAAGATCTGGCTCTCTACGGAGACACTGGCTAATGAGACGATTTGAGGGCAGAGCGCTGGAATAGGACTGAGGTCACACAAACAGGAAGATCTAAGGCCTGAAGATCTTCTCACTTGCCGTATTTAGGTCTCATTTGGAATGTGCAGGCTTGTGGTACTGACAGTTACCTGGACATTTTTATTCTGTCTGTTGAGCGTTGTCAGTCAGCGAGGGTTTGTTTTTGCACATGATTAAATATAAAGCTCCAGTCGCACATCTTTTTGACTAAGGATTGTTTGGATCGTTGTACACTGCCTGTGTGGACTTTTCTCCTTGTGTTAAAATATTTGGTGGATTTTTGTGTGGAGATTGTGGCATTAGTTGGAAAGGAAGTAGAACTGGCAACACTTTATATTAAGGTTCAATTTGTTAACATTAGTTAATGCATTAGGGATCAGGAACTAACAATAAACTATTTTTACAGCTAATAATAAATTTCCATCTGAATACACATACTACCATTCAGAGGTTTAGGGTCAGATTTGATTCTCAAAATGCATTTCTTATTATCATCCTTTATTCATAATGCATTTACTAATATTCATTTATACAAACTTAAAAATTACAGTATAAGTAGAAATAACATCAACCTGGTTCTTGATACCTAATGCATTAATTGATGTGACAAAAGAAACTTTATTATATAGTGTTTTTGTAGAACTATAACTTAAATCTATGGTATAAAATGTGCATATATTTTATCTTTTAATCCTAAAATAGTTTAAGATTTCTTGCAGCCTTCTGGTAAGGTCTAACCGTAGTTAGCTGTATTAAAATCAATAACCAAAATTGTGAAACTTGATATAAGAATTGACAGGGTTGATCAGTATAAACCCCTATAGCAGGCAATAACTGTGCACATATGGGTGCCTCTCAGGCCGGCTGGATTCTGGTCTGTGAGACCGTCGCTTTCTAAAGCACAGCATGGCTGTTTGAAGGTGACTGACAGCTGCTCAAGCCAATCAGCTGGTTGATTTGACTTGCATTGCAGTCAGTGTCTCAGACAGCATCTGAGTGTCAGATTAAACATTATCATTTAAGAAAGTTGTGCTAATGCACCTGTGAACTTTTGCTTTCATTTGGAGTTACTTTATTAGTGACAGTGACGTCTTGGTTTGATTATGTAGCCTTTTTAATTACAGATTTTTATTGTGGTTGGGACTGTATTTTTATTTTTTTTCTTCCAATTTTATATTCTTTTACTTGTTTTTCCTAGAACTGGTACTTACCCTTTTCTCTTGATACCCTTTAACTAGTCTGAAGTAATGCACAGTATGTGTGTAGTTTACCACTAATGCTGTCATGAGTATGAAAAGTGTGTTTTTTTTCTAATAGCACAGTTTGATTTGTCAGACAGCACTGATATTTATTCAGTTATGCAAAGAAACTAAACCAGGGAAATTGTACGAATCCTCTGTGCCTTGTTTGTGGGCCCTGATTGCAGTGTACCTGTTCCTTTTTTTCCCCTCTGGATATTAAAAAGCTACAAAACACATCACAGGAGTTTTCCCTCTGGTGTGTGAATGGAACAACTTTGACTAATTCCAAAGCTTGGTGTGGAAGTTGTTTAGATATCATTGGTTGGTCAGTTGTGTCCGTGTAGAGAGTCAATAAAGGTTCTTAATTTTAGTTTTTGTTTGTGAGCTCAGGGGGAGCCTTGTGAGGCAATATGCAAAATTTGGCTCTTCAGATTTTCATGCAAATAAAAAGAATTGCCACCTTTGAATGGAGACCTGCCTTTTTTTGTTCTTTAGGACATTAAATGTGACTTTCTAGTAGTTTTATGAGATTAGAAATCAGTAAAAGCTTTCTTTAATCGAATTGGTTAACATTCTCAGAACACAAGTTCAGCTTAAACTAGCTGTAACCTAAGAAAGGAAACATTACAGAGCACTAAAGTCAACAGTAATGCCCTCTTCTGTCAACTTAGTGCTATGACTAACTGAACACGAGTATATACATTTATTCATTTAGTAAATGCTGAGTAAATAAAAGTAAATCACAAAATCTCAATGAATAAATATATAACATTTTTTCATTGGATGCATTTATTGAAAGTTGCAGCAGCCCCAAAATACAGCAGTATTTTATACACAAGAAATAATAATATACTAAATAATAATAATAACTTCATGTATCATGTATCACAAATTGTGTATCCCAAATTCAAAACAAGTAACATTTATTTTAAAGAAATATAGCACAGGCATACTTTTTAGTTTTTAGACCTAACATTCCCCAAAATTAAGCTTTAATTAGGTTTTAATATATGAAGATATATTTAAAAAAAAAAAAAAAAAAGTTTTGGACAGTTTCTGGTTGTCAAACATTGTGGAACATGTTAATTTGTTAATGTTATAGGAACTGACTTCATACATCCATGAAAACAAGGAAGTGGCTCTACCAATGCCAGACGCCCCTTGTTTTGATATTTTGCATCTAATGCAACAAAATTGACATTTTAATGTCTGACTTCACTGTTTAAATGAAGTTTTTATGGTTACTATATTGACAGGATACTGTGTACTGGTGATTTTAATGAGAGACTGATTTAATAATATATCACTCCAAGTTCTCTGTAAGGTGATCTGTAAAGAGCTTTCTATCTGTTCACAAGCAATATTTATAGTAAGAGTAAACAATATGTGACCCTGGACCACAAAACCAGTCTTAAGTGTCAATTTTTCGAAACTGAGATTTATATATCATCTGAAAGCTGAATAAATAAGCTTTCCATTGATGTATGGTTTGTTAGGATCGGACAATATTTGGGCGAGATACAACTATTTGAAAATCTGGAATCTGAGGGTGCAAAAAAATCTAAATATTGAGAAAATCGCCTTTGAAGTTGTCCAAATGAAGTTCTTAGCAATGCATATTACCAATCAAAAATGAAGTTTTGATATATTTACGGTAGGAAATGTACAAAATGTCTTCATGAAACATGATCTTTACTTAATATCCTAATGATTTTTGGCATAAAAGAAAAATCTATAATTTTGACCCACACAATGTATTTTTGGCTATTGCTACAAATATACCCTAGCGACTTAAGACTGGTTTTGTGGTCCAGGGTCACATATTCTTTATTGTTTAAAGAGTTAATAGTGAGATTATGTTTAATATAGTCCAAACATATACAGATAAAACTCCAAGACTCAAATGTACAGGAAAAAGAAATCTGCATTTCAATAAAAAATGACAGGTTACAACAATTAGATTTCTCAAAAAACTAATAACTGTACATATTGCTTTTGACACAAGTCAACATTACAACTTAAGCTTGGAAACAGAAATCTCTTTTTGTTTCTTCTTCTTTGCTGTCTGGTCCTTTGAGCCCTTGATTTGGCTCTTGACTTGGTCTTGTAACTGGGAGAAGAAAGCTTGAGAGGAACGCAGGGCCTTATCCATGCCATCATTCTGTCAGAATATACAGGAGGAAAAAAAAAAAAAGTTATACACCTAAACAAAACCACAATCATTTAATTGTATTCATTAATGCTGCATTTGACTTAGTTACTGACCGCGAGTATTTTGGCTTTTCCTCCTTTAGTAAGTTTCTTGAGAGTCTGTTCAACCTCAGCTTTACTCTTCTTCTTGTCTCCTCCTTTCATCGCCTCTTTGGCTTTCTGTCTCTTCTCCCGCTCTTGAATCTTCAGATGCTTCAGTTTCTTCTTCTTGCGTCTCTCTCGTTTCTTATCTGTAGTGGTTTTCTCTGTGTCTCCGAGTATGTCTCCTGCCTTATTCTTCTCCTGAGATAAGGAAACAAAATGCCTCTCATAAAGATTCTGAGATCTAACTTGTGTAAATGTTTCACTCAAACTACAAAGCAAACTCTTTCCTAAACACTTAAAAGAGAGGTTTTCTGATAAACTTGAATTGATGCGAGCAGGCCACACAAACCTTAATCTCCTCTGGAGCCAGAAGTGTGGCGTCACTGGCGTTGACTGGAGCCACTTCCTCCATAGTTATAGAAGGCAAGTTGGAAACCACTTTCACCTCAGGAATATGCTAAACAGAGAAAGAACAGGAATCCATTTCACATGTTTAGGCCAGTATAACTCAATGTTTACAGATATACATCAGCTGTTTCAATGAACAACTAAATTGAAAGTTTTTTTAACGTTTCTATAGGTACAGAGCTGGAAATCAGTTTTGTTTGTTTTTCACATGTCACATGCAGGAATACACTATAGCTGGCTCAAGCCACAAGGAAAAGTTTACTCACTGGTTTTGGTGTGAAGTGGAAGTTTGATAGCGCATCCAGTTTAAGGAAGAGTGTGTCCATGTGTTTCTGGATTTCTACATGCGCTGGGTTCTCTTCCTCTTCCTTCTTTTCCTGAAGCCCACAAAAAATATAATACGATATAAAAGTTTAGGGTCAGTAAGAACTTTTTTTTTAAAGAAATTAATACTTCCTCCACAAGGATGTATTCATTTGATCAAAAGTGACAGGGAAGCCATTTATAATGTTAAAAAAGGTTTCAAATTCAAATAAATAAATGTTCTTTTGAATCCTTTATAAAAAATAAAATAAAAAAAAGAGTATATTTTCCACAACCATATTTTTCAACATTGATAAGAAATATTTCTTGAGCATCAAATCAGCATATTAGAATGATTTCTGAAGAATCATGTGACACTCCAGACTGTAGTAATTGATGTTGAAAATTCAGTTTTGCCATCATATGAATAAATTACATTTTCAATCAAATATAAAACAGTTCTTTTAAATTTTAATAGTATTTAGTATATATTTTAGATTAAATAAATGCAAAATATAAGAGACTTCTTTCAAAAAAGCTCTTAATCATTCCAAACTTTTGAATGGTTGTGTATGTAACTCAAATTTTTATATACATAAAACACAATTTTCGACTTCATTCATCCAAATTATAACCTAAAATGTTTTTATAACTGTACACAAGAATGAGCAGGAGGTGAAATGCAAGGACTCACCTGTGTCTGTTTGATATACTCCTGCTCATAAACCTCTGCCAGACTCAGTTTGCTCTTCTCGTGGTCCAGAGTGAGTCTCTTCTTATATTCAAACACCTCCTCTTTAGGCTTCTCCTTCCTTACCACATCATCCCACACCTGAGACACAACCATAATACAACAAAAAAGTTAAGTACACTGGGTCATATTCATGAAACAGTCACTCATAAAACCATTCCTAAGTAAACTGTGGTATTCAATTCAATGGACAATTTGCACAAAATGGATAAATGATTTAAAGTCACTTCACTTGCCTTTATCTCTTCAAAACAAAGAAGGCATCAAATTAGAGTATGTACATTAAACATAGAACACAAACCTGATCTTTGATTCTCTGTTTGATAATGTCCTCAAGCTGTAAGGTAGTTTCTTCTGTGATGGCTGGAGCTGTTGAGGAGAGAAACAAAGTAATGAACAAATCAATAAAGACTTTCAAGGTGTTAAATCTTTTGCTGTGACGATCAGCATGAAGCTCTCACCCATCCTTGAGGCCTGGTCAAACGCCACATCCTCTTCCAGCATGCTGTTCTCCGGTCGAGTCTGAGCGCTCACCTCTCCTGTCAGCTGCCACGGCTTCTCGGACAATGCAGCGTTCTCCAGTTCTTCGATCTTTTTTGCCATCTGTTTAAATTCATATCAAATCAGGGTTAGTATTGTCAACTAAAACTTCAAAAAAATGTTAACTGAAATGAAGTATATATAATGCACGAAAAGCTAAATGTTGCCTTGACAACTAACTGAAATAATTTAGGTTGAAGCACTAAAATTACTAACTGGACAAATAAAAACCAAAACTGAATTGAAAGAATTAATTAAACACACAGATTTTTTTCAGTTAAAGATTACAAAAAAAAAAAGATTACTAAGTACAAAGACAAACCTTTTCCTGTCTCTTCTCAAAGGATGACTTGGACTCAGGTTTAGGCATGTTTTTGGCTTTTCCGCCTAGAATATCTTCCACATCCTCCCCCTCACTGTCATCACTGGGGAGGTCAAAGGTCACCTTGCGTAAAGCATTTCTTGCTCCATCACCTGTGTCATCCCTAAATTAAGATGTGAAATGCATTAGATCGCTGAAAGAAAATGTGGTAGCATTATATTGTTAAAACACGACAAAAGAGAACAGCAGGTATCCTCATGACTTACTCCTCCATATCAAAATCCTCCTCATTCATATCATCATCTTCATCCTGCCCTTCCAGCTCATTCTCATCATCTTCTTCTCCCTCATAATCATCATTAGATTCTGGTTCCTTCTCTTCATCTGGATCCATCTCTTCAGGCTCTGCATTCACTGGAGCAAAGAAATCTTTGTATTTCATATCTCTGGAGCTTTTCTTCTGTAAAACAAAAGACATTGAGTTTCCTGAGATGTCAGTTTGAATTCATGTTTATACAAAGCAACAAATATTGAAATAAAACAATACTCCGAATACATTTTTGATTTTGATAGTTCTGTGTTACACAATCCTGTTAGATGCATCTTAGACCCATAGTTTTACACCCTGGGGTCCATAAAGGTGAAGCAACAAATTAGAATAATTGAAAGAATACATAAAGGCTCAGGAAAAGTCTGTTACACCATTACCTTTTTCTTTTTTGTCAGCGCTGCAGGTTTATCAAAGCATAGTTCCTCGTCGTCATCCGATGGCACATTCTGAAAGTAGTCTATGTCCTCCTCTACGCTCTCATTTCCTTCTCTTCTATCCATGTCATCCAAAAAGGCTTCCATTTCTGACAGTTTAAAAAACCTGTCATCTACTTCTGATGGATTCCTATCAGATTTTGACTTTGATGATTTGGCAGCTGACTGTTTCTGTTTGGTTTGTTCCTCAAACTGATCTACATCAAAGTCCAAATCCGAGTCTTCACCAGAGAAGTCATCATCCTCATTGCTTGCAGATGGTTTTAACCTCTGCTTAGTTTTCTCCTCTTTGTCCTTATCATCATCATCTTCCTCTGCACTCTCTTCTTCTAAATTATTAGCAATTTCTCCATTATCAACATCTTCCTCCTCCTCCTCTTCTTCTTCCTCTGCATCTTCAAAAAATGTTATAGTGTCATCTGTGAGAGCTTGTTCCACTTCCTCCTCAAAATGTGTCAGTAATGCATCGTTCTGAAGCTCCAGCTCCTGCCAGATTTGCTCCTCATCAAAGTTTTGGATGACCAGCTGCTCCAGTGGGCTTCCTTTGCAGTCTGCAGGCTCATGGGCTTTATGCAGATCATAAAGAGTCTTGGTAAGTGATCTGAAGTCTGTTGCCAGAGCATCCTGGACACTGAACAAAGATTGAAAACATAAAAGAGAAACATTACAATTTTTAACCACACTTATTTGTAATATTATATTACTATTTGCATATATTCATCATTAATTATATTTATTTAGAGTCTATGAATAAAACATTCAGAGAAATCAACATGAGAGAAATGTAAGAGAAAGTTACATATCACATATATTACACTCAACTTGCAACCACAACGTGAGACTTTTGCACATGTGTGGCCCGATACGCGTTTCAGCTCGTTTAACGTTAGAAAACGTTCTCTCTTATATCAGCAAGCCATTCAGCAAAACAGTTTAAACATTTAACATGCACCTAACCTGAGAAACAGCTCCGGGTGTGCTGTGTCGCTTTTTAGTAACTGTAAGCAGCTCTCCAACGTGCTGCCATCCCCGGTCGCCATCTCTGCACTCACATGGGTCTCTGCGTAACGTTACGCTTGGTAAATACAACCCCCGGAAACAACATGCACTGTGTTGCGTTCCACATAGAAGGTTCCATATAACCACAATGTTTCTTAATATAGCGATTTGCTGGTTTTTAGTGTACTATAATTATGTTTTAAAAATGTAAATATTATGATTTTTTAATATGGGTAAATTATGCATCTATTACCATAACTGAACACGTCGTTCGCTCTGCTTAAATAAAGTTTTGTTTGCTTGGATTGACCGCAAAGATGGCTTCCTCTTTACTGAAGGTTGCAGGTAAACTGTAGTAAATCGATATTGTTTTAGTGTCTCTATGTTTTTCCTTTAGATGTTTGCAACATTTAGAGCTGCTTTTATTCTAACTGCACACGTTGCACTTGTCTGTATCTTACTCTTTGACAGCTGTTGTGAATAAAATCCACCATAGATTAATTTTGTTCTATATTTGATGCGTCCAAGCTGCAGTCTCATCTCTCTTGTAGTTACAGGTCTCTCGAGGTGTGCATGGCACACTTTACCCTCAGTGAGGGCAGTGTCTCTGACTGTACCCGTCAGTCAAGGTGTCCCTCAGTCATTATGGAAGTTAGGCAGACTGAATCATGTGGCTATCGCAGTACCAGACCTAGAGAAAGCCACAGCACTGTATCGTGATGTGCTTGGGGCTCAAGTAAGCGCCACCGTGCCTCTCCCTGAGCACGGGGTGTACACTGTGTTTGTAGAACTGGGAAACACCAAATTAGAGCTTCTGCACCCTCTGGGAGAGAAAAGCCCTATTGCAGGATTCCTGCAGAAGAACAAAGCTGGAGGGATGCATCATATCTGTATCGAGGTAAAGATAAGATTAGGTTAGATCAGTGCTATGTAGTTCTCAACCTTTTTAACAGAAGGCCCCCTATTGTCTAACATAATATTCAAAGGCCCCTATATTGGCTAAGATGTTTTGCATTTCTGTTGTAATTTTGACAGTGCTGCTTTTTTTTTTTTTTTTTTTTTTTCTGATTGTTTTTCAAAAAAAAATGACATGACTTGAGAACCAATGGGTAAGATAATACTCATCTTTTAATACCCAAATATGTCTTTGGCTTCTTTTACACATGCACAGACAAACACAAAAGTTACATAACACTCACATAAACTGTATCAAATCACATAGGTGTCATGTATCACAAAAGTCATTTATCACAATATTTATTAAGAAAATTTGGTTAAACGTTTTTATACTTTTATTTTTAAAAGTAAATTGATAAAAATAAGACACCTGCATTTTCAGTTGTTACCAAAAATTAAATACTAGGATACAGTATTAGATATTATTTAGTTAATTCTTGCTTTTTCAATATTCCAATATACAAATAACATTAAATGGGATAATAACAATAATATTAATAGTAAATAAATATAATGAAAATTCATGAACTAGATTTCTTGTGAATCAGTCTTGTTGCAAGTGTCTACGCACTAAATATTGAGCTGGTCTCATAGTTTAGTGTCAGTATCCGTAATTTATGTGTTGCTTGTTCAATTGCAGGTGGATGATATCAATGCTGCAATAGTTGATTTGAAGGAAAAGAAAATCAGACTGCTCTCCCCAGAGCCACGGATAGGAGCTCATGGCAAACCTGTGATGTTCCTCCACCCTAAAGACTGTGATGGGGTTCTTGTGGAGATAGAACAAGCCTAGCTATCACACATGATATTGTTATCTAGTAAACAGAGACACTTTGATTAGGCTGTTCATTTTTGACACTTAAGCTGTTGTGATCATTGCTTTGGGTGATGATTCCACTTGTTCCATTAATTTTTAATCTGTTATGGTGTGCTTTATATTCTTGGCCTTTGGCCTTTTTCTTTTTTTGAAGTAAAGACTTTCTTTAGTGACTTACTTAAATTAATCATTTATTAAGTTTGATCCTTTGACCCTTTACAAACTCACACATTCAAAATGTGTACAAAGTAAATCTGTAAATCTTGTTTAATTCTATTCTTTTCGTATTAATATTTGTGGGGTACACTAGGTATTTTTCTTGTTTTTTGATGATTACAACAACAGAAGCCAAAATAAGCTCAATTAAATGCATGTTTTAAATTCTATGATAAAATGATAGATATGTTTTGCTATGTTTATGAATGTGAATTGAAATCCTCGCAAGCCTCTCATCTGGCTCTCAGTGGAACAGACAGATTGAAGCTTTCCTTTTTTGGCTGACAACCATGTATTTGGGAGACAGGTTGGCTCATACCCATCTCTCCACTGTAGTCAACCCTCCACCAAATAGAAAGCTGTTTTTTGTTCTTACGCCTTAAATCAGTTTTTTTTTTTTTTTTTTAAGAGAGAGAGAGAGATAACTAGAGTGAGATGAGGAACTGATGTTTGTGGGCTTTCTCACTGTGTGGTCTCCAAGGTCTTGTTTGAATTTTCCTGCTTCAGCACCATTAGAATAAAGAGGTCTTTTCTGCCGTTTCAAGCTGTTTTTGACATTTCAAATTATTTGGCAGTCTGAAAAGGAACAGAAATCTTTCCAGAGAAATTCACACTCTGCCTGTCAAAAAATGCCTTCCCATTTTGCCCATGCTACATTTTGGCTTTTATGCACAGTAGTGAAAAATAACTTATTAATAAAGCAATATTACATGTTGCTCTGAATCAGACATGAAGAAAATAAGCACCAAAGAAATCTGATGTTAGTTTAAATGTTTTCAGGGGAAAGGATATCTTCAATGGAGCAAATCACGCTTCCTAATGATATTCTGTAGGAGCTTGCATTTGCTTGTCTTTTTGTAGAAATCATAATGCCAAAACATCTGCCTGGATTAATCGTGAAGCAAGACTAGCTGCATGGTAATTGTTTTCAGTATCCCAAAGGCATCTCATCCTAATTGCATGTATTGAAACCACATGTCCAGTTTTATCTGGGGCGTTGGAAGCTGTTTATTGCCTTAGCCTTGAGAAACACCATCTGTAAGAGAAGGGAATGAAGTATCTCATATTTTCTGTGCTAATGTAGTATTGATTTTATTTTCTTATTATTTTGTTTATTGTCCTGTGGCAACGTTAAGACATCAGATAATGTGTTCTCCTTTGCATGTATGACCTAACATGTAATAACTAACATGTACATCCAACAGCATCAGGAAGAAAAGATTACACGTTTCATGGAAATAGCGAAAATCTCTCTTATGTAATAGCCTACATGGAGAATCTGATCGTACAGTGAGTTGATCGAAATTATCCTTCAAAACGAGGCCAGAAAGGGTGGTGGATAGTGAATTTGTAAACAGTTGTATAGATACTAATTACTAATGATAATTAATAATGATTGATGAAATTAAAAATCAATGACAGTTATTAGCAAGAAAGCTAAAGAATAACGCTTAGATCTGCACGCGCTCAATGCTAAGCTTTGTTAGTTTGCTGATCAAGACTTGATGTAAAGTAAATTCAAATGATAGCATCATTTTAAGATAATTTCCTCACACAATGAAAGCCACATCGCTTTTTCTCTCTCTGTCTCGGGTGGGGTTTGTGGTGGTTGAGCCCAGCGCTGCAGTGGAGCGCCCCCTGCTGTTCTCTACGTCTGCTCTTCAGGCTTCTGTTCTCCTCAGTCTTCGGGATGCGGTGTCGGTGCGGTTCCCACTCTCTCTACCTCTGAAAACACAGGACTTCTATATATGAACATCACAACATCAAAGGTTATGCAGGTAGGCCGGTTTTCTGTCTTATGTTTCCCCCCTATCTGAATGTTTAGTGTAGCGTGTTGACGCGGAATGAAGTGATGCGCTCGTGAAGGATACGGCAGGATTTGATTCTCTCAGTGCAACATCAAACCCGCTGCTGCGAGTACGTACATGATGATAGTCGTCCTCCTCAGCCGTCTTTCAACTATTAAAATCGGTGTTACAGTGAAAGAGATGGAAATTGCGCAAATCGAAGGGTCGTCGGTTTGTTTCTTTCATTTTTGTGTGCAACTCCTTTTCTTTTGAGAGCTACTTTGGTGTGCCTAAATTCACTTTCTCATTAAGAACTACGGCTGAAAATATCATGGCGAAAACGTGGAAAGTCCTCAAAAAAGTTGAAAAGTGAAAATATGTCGCACTGTAAAATAGTCCCAGTTCAGTTTTACTTTATCACGTTAAATCTCCAGAAATTAAAATATTTCATCTATCTATCTAGCTATCTATCTATCTATCTATCTGGGTAGTTGACATGAAATATTAAAATTTTTTGAATCGTTTAAGCTATATTTTATATTTTTAAATGAATAAAACTTGTTATAATTATAATAGTATTTTAAATATATTTTTAAATAATAAATATTAAGATAATAGTCAATATTTAATATTAAAAAGTGAGTCTGAGTGGTTAAAAGCTTAAAGGAACAGGGTCATGCAAGATTTACAATTTTCTTTGTACGCCCCTTATGCAAATTTTAACCTACAATCTTCATGTTCATAGAAATGTCAGCTTATATGGGTAGCTGAGAGATATCATTGTTATTCAGATTTTGTTTTGTTTACAATTACAAGCGGACCTGCTTGGTCAGTAGCCAGTGAAGTCTGATTAATAAATCTGTTTGTACAGGGAATTTTGCATTCTATCCTGGTATAAATCTTTTAGCAACTGACACATAAAATCATGATTAGATGCTGGAATATAAACATAATTACGTCCTAGTCCTTCAGTTCTGGCTGATTTGTAGAGCTTATCATGAACATGCTAAATCAAGCAACAAATTCAAGCCTCAAGCTGGAAATCAAGCATCATGCTGCTGCTGTAAAAGATGAGCTCCTTTTTGTCCAGAGAACAATAGCCGGTCCACTCCCCTGAACCGATCAATGAAACCACAAGGACTAGAAAATATTGTGTATATTCTAAAAATATGTTCACAGAGTGGCTAAACTTTTCATAACTAAGAACAAAAGATCTTCTAGCAATAAATGAATGCTCATACTATAAGTCTGCTCGTCTTTGTGCGTATAGCTCAAAGTAGTTAATATGAAATCTGAAACATAATATAGAGGGGTAGAGAGACAGTTTAGGAGTGGTAGGGAAGAGAGAGAGCCAGACTCAGTGTGAAGGAGGGACTGTGAGTGCTTATAAAGGTGCATAATTCCCGAGTGTGATCCCAGTTGGTGGTTCCGTCTCCACAACAGTCTCCTGCCGCTCTCTTGTCCAGGCAACCTGCTCCCACACACGCACACACACACATGTTGGTATTTGTGGTTTACGGGGACTCTCCATAGGCGTAATGGTTTTTATACTGTACAAACTGTATGTGCTATTGCCCTACACCAACCCTACACCTAAACTTAGCCCTCACAGGAAACTTTGTGCATTTTTAGATTTTCAAAAAACACCATTTAGTATGTTTTTAAAGCCTTTTGAATTATGGGGACATAAGCAGTGTGCTCATAAACCACCTTCAAATTGTAATACCTCTGTCATACCCATGTCATTAAACAAATTTTTGTCTTCGTAAACCACAAAAACCAGTACACACACACACACTCACACACACACACACACACACACACACACACGCTGCCCCGCCCCTCCTTTCAGATCCCTTATAGTTACGGTTCTGTGCTGAAGGACAAACACTGTTTGCAAGAGCATGCTGAGATGATATTTATGCACCATTTATAAACTGATCTCTTGCGGGAATTGGATAGAAACATAGATACATAGATGGAAAGAAAAGCCTGGGTGAGGTTACTCACTTTAGGGTAATTTTAGCAAAGAAATATTTAGTTGATAATCACAAAAAATGTCTTGAAATGTAGATTTGTTACAAATTTTCAGGAGATTTTGAACTGTTTTTAATGATAAATACAGTTGTGCAGTAGTGGTGAGATGTGAGGGTGTGAGCAGGTTTTTTTTTTTTTTTTTTTGGTGTTACTAATGTGGCTGTAAGCGGTTTTGGCCCAAAGCTGCTGTCTGGTTTAGCACTTGCTCTGAAATATATGATCCTGTTGCCTTTGTGTGTGTGTGTGTGTGTGTGCGTGCATGTGTGTGTTTGTGTGATAACCTCTGGCAATGTGCCTGGGAAGAGGAGGACTAGGGTCAAAGATGCATGTTCTCACTCAGCTCAATTTAAAATCTACTGCTCACTATACATATATAGAAATGCTGATGTGCAGTTAGCAGTCACATTCACAGCCCAGAAAAGTGCAGAAAGGATACATGTATTCCAGTTTATATACACTACCATTCAAAAGTTTGGGGTCAGTACGATTTTTAAAAAATGTTGTTGAAAGAAATCTCTTATTGCTCACCAAGGGTGCATTCATTTGAAAAACAGAAAACAGCATTATTGTGAAACATTATTATAATTTAAAACAAGCATTTTCTTTTTTTAATGTATTTTAATTTATTCTAAATTTTCAGCAATCATTACCCTAGCCTTCAGTGTCACGTGATCCTTTAGAAATCAATCAAATATGCTAATTTGTTCCTCAAGAAACATTTTATTTATTATTATAAATGTTGAAAACAGTTGTACTGCTTAATATTTTTGTGGAAACCGTGATAGATTTTTCAAAAATCTTTGATAAATCGAAAGTTTAAAAGAGCAGCATTTATTCAAAATAGATTTTTTCTTGTAACAATTAGGCCTAACTGTCACATTTGATCAGTTACTGAATGAATTTCTTAAAAATTTCTTAAAGTGTAAATAATTAATATTAAAATAATTTGACTGCCCAC
Source organism: Tor tambroides (assembly GCA_021397915.2). Taxonomy (NCBI): domain Eukaryota; kingdom Metazoa; phylum Chordata; class Actinopteri; order Cypriniformes; family Cyprinidae; genus Tor; species Tor tambroides. Next base: position 23,814 of record JAFVLL020016493.1, read on the forward strand.
TGATGAAAATGTGGCTTTTGTTTAACTTTAGAACATGCTCTGTAAGACTTACAAAAATATAAAAATTCTTGCCAGTGCTGTAGTGCACAAATTTGGTGCACACTGTTATCCCAAGAGTATCATACATTAAGGATGGGTAATGGGGGTGTGCCGGCGGCTCTGACTTCAGAATGATGTAAATACCATGTAGAAAAAACATGATTTCAAGTAGAGTTTCGCCCACACAGTCACACTGGTGTTAATGATCTTAGTTATCTGTCCAGGATATGCGGCATCTCAAGCGGAATTTGTATTTCTTAGTAATTTACTTCATGGATCAGAAGCTGTATTTTCATGAGGTCTCATGTTAAGGTTTTGTCAGATATTGAGTTGTTTGGGCTCTGGATAAATATGAAAATGTATTGCGATACATGACATTCAGAAATAAACATGATTTGGTCCCACTTTATATTAGGTGGCCTTAACTACTATGTACTTACATTTAAATTAATCATTTGATACAATGCACTTATTGTGTACACACATGTTCTTACATTGTACTTATATTTTGAAAAATACCTATGTGTAGTTACATCTGTAATTAATTTCTGTAATTACATTTATAATTACACTGTAGACCCATCCCTTGCAACTTAACCCACCCTTAAACCTACCCATACCACCAAACCTGTCCCTAACCTTACCCATATCCCACCTCAGTAGCAGCAAAAGTGTGTTGCAATACAATATGAACACAATACATACATTGTACTTATTTTTTGATGTAAGTACATAGTAGTTAAGGCCACCTAATATAAAGTGTGACCCATGATTTATATTAGAATCTCTCTAAAAGTCATCCTGATATTAAAATGTTTTTGTTTTGTTTTGTTTTCATATAGCCTACTTGAGCTTGAATATGTTCACACTAAAGAAAGGCTTGATTGTTTAGAGTTTATATCAGAAATGTTATCTTCTATCAGCTCTTACAGCACACAGTGCAGTGAAATGAAACAGAGGTGCCTTATTGGACACAGGCCCTATAATTCATTGCTTATGTGTCTTTTGATCAGACTGGAGAAAGATTAATATTGATAGCATAGCTCAGCTACTCTGACTAGATGTGAATGAGTCGTCTGCTCCCTTGATGTTTACTTTTGACATAATCGAGTAGCCAAGCATGGTGACTTGTTAGATATTTTAAAAGCGCATTCGAGCATCTGTTATCCGCAATAAGTGAAAGCGGCTTTTTTAGCATAATCTCAGCCCAGTATGATGTAAGAGGAGCTTTTGTGTTTGTGTCTTTTGCCTCCTTTATCATCTTTCCTTTTCGTACATAAATTGACATTTGCATTATTTTTGGGAAGCCGTCCACATTGAGGTTGAATTCTTTTATCCATTTGGTGCTTTCATCCTCTTGTTTATCATATAAAAAGAGAATATTGTGAACTCAAGTGCGATGTGAGAAAGGTCTGTAGCCATTTTTTTTACTCGTTGGCTGAAGTTTATCTGACTCAAGATTATGAAACAATGTTGCTCTTGATCTTTTCATTCATTACCGAGTCTGGGCGTTCTTTGAAAAGCTAATTATTTTATGCCTCTGGCTATCTGTATGCTGCCCTTATATCTGATGTAATATCTGTCATATTGCTCTAAATAAGTAAGTAAGCCATGCACTGACTTCTGTACAAGCTTTCTTGAGTATGTGAGAAGCTGCTTTTTTTTTGTACTGGTGACTCACTGGTTGGTGAATCACTTGCTGTATACAACTGGATTGAATTTTGGCATTTTTCTCACCCCTGCTCTCACACATGCAAGTTTTCCCTGCATCTCTATATTTGATCGGTAGCAAGGTTGTTCCTGTTAAGATTTAGTCAAGTCAGTTTTATTTGTATAGTGCAGCATTTTACAGTCTTTTTCAGTCCAAGGACACCTGAGTGGATATAGAGATGTGACACTGCTGCAAAGGTATAAGACTGAGTTTGATATGAAAGTTTTCCAGATGCATCTTAATGTTTTTACTGTGAACAATTCAATAATTTTAAAATAAAAAAATAAATGTAATTTTTTTCAAAATGTCATAACTCAATCTTCTGGTGAATCAACTTTTTTATTTAGTACCTAAATATGTAAATGTATTTGTATACTTAGCATGAAATAAATATATTTCAAACACATTTTAGTATATTTATTTTTCACTAGGGTATATTTCTGATCACGGTGACATAGCAAATTCACTTGTTAGGTATACAGAAGAACAAAGTCGCATGTGTGCACGTTACATATTTTCAAGAATTTTAATCTCTTTATTTTAAAGCATTTAGCAGAACATTAGGTTCGTGAATTTATCTTTGGTTGATGTTAACCTTTTATTGCATTTTTGCATATTTTTATTCATTCATTCATTTAGCTATTATGTCTTAAAAATTAACTTTAGAATAAACCTCGAGAGGAACCAGAGATCGGGAATAGCAGTACCCCTCTGGCAAATATGTTTATTCAAATTTTTTCAAATTTCTAATAATATTTCTAGGTAATAAAAAAACTACTTTCTTGTAGTATTGACTGACCCCTCTTCCGTGTAATTTGGTACAATCACTTTCAGTCACTTGTGTCTCTCTCCAGGGAAGAGAGACGAGGGTGAAACTGTCATTTGGTGTGTATTAGTGTGTATCAGCTTGAAAATGCAGAATGACTCATGTGTATCTGTCAATAAATGTCTACACTTGATCAACAGAAATGGGAATAAATAATCATTCTTTTTGAGACGGGATAAGATATAACAGAGAATGGCATGTGCAGCGTTGTGAGTTTATTGTGCTGTTGTGCTCTGACTGCACTGACCTGTTCTCTGCTGAGGGATGATGGTCTGTTGATATTTGTGATGGGTCATTTGGGCTTGTGCTTTAGCTGCCTGTGTGTACTGCAGTTTGAAGGTCATGGAGGCAGATCCCTGCTGGGACGACGGCACCTTAAATCTCTGCAGTGTCTGTTTTCAGCTATTCATATACCGAGGGCTGACTCATCAACAGAATAAATGCATGTAGCTGTAGTCAGATCGAAGATTTATATTTATGTAAGCTTACTTCCCTCCTACATTTATAGTAGCACCGTCAGATCATCCTTGGAGTCTTTTCCAGCTTGAGGAGCGGCAAAGTCTTGCCTGTAAAACACAACGGGTGAAAGTAATGCGTCCAGACCAAGTATAGCTCTGTGAAAGGGTGATACATCTTTTCTCCTTTAGCTGCCGCACAGTTAGCCTCGCGCCATTTCAGATCCATGTACATTAGCATTTAAATGAGCTAACTTGATTTTACCCAGTTCAGGCTCCATTGTCTCCATTTGAATGAGTCCACACTCAGCAGACTGAATGGAATGAGATCAGACGATCCATTCACTCTTGCTCTCAGTCTTTAATAACATGGAGGATTCACTAACTAATGGGTCCACAGGTGAAGAGCGAACAAACCTCCCTGTTCCAATGCCTGTTTTTATCCAGAACTACCTGGAAAGACCACAATCAGGTCTCATTATCATTCTTCAAAGTGGATTGATGTTTCTGGAAAGACCATGATTGTTTTTGGAACGAAGTTTGTTTTTAGCACATAAACACCACCAAAAAGTTATTACCAATGGCAAACTCTGTTTGCATTCAAGCCAGATTATACAGTTAATGATTTCAGTGTTTATTTCTCTTTTATTTCAGGTTGTATTGTCAGTTAAGTTTCATTTTCATAAATTTTCTCTCCATCGTTGCTAGTTTTATTTCTAGTTTGTTTCTTTAGTTTCTATTTTAATTTTAGGTCTGACAAAGTTAATGTGCAAGCTGGTATCGTTTAAAGTTGCCTAACTGTGTTCGATTTCACAGCACAGTCTCATAAAATGCCACTAGACAGCAATAAAACATTTAATGCTGGCGGGTTGGGTTATAAAGGCTTTAGGTTTTATAATATAACACAAATCTAAACCTGAAATTAATTAGGGTTAAAAACATTTCATTTTAGTTAGTTTTTAAGTAATGTAAGTGTTTAATTATTTAGAAGAATTTAAAATAATAGTTTAAAATATATTTTTAATTATTTAATATGACAAAAATAGATTTAGAAAAAAATAGTTTACATTTTTTTTTTTTTTACAATAATAACCCCAACTTTACGAGTTTGGTTGAAGAACAGTGGTAAAACTTAAAAATGCTACTTATTTAGCTGGTTTATGAGGTATGAAGAACTAAAATTCCCTCCATTCTCTTTGGCAGAACAATAATTATAAAATAGATAAAGCATGAATTACAAATTAAATGCACTTCATTTGCTCTTTATTTCTACATTCTGCACTGACACTAAAACAGCTCCCTTCTTTGTCAGGTTGTGAAAATATATATGAGAATGTGAAAAAGATATTAAATTGCCAAAAGGTCGTTTTTATTCTGACTTATTCCAAAGTCATCTGAACGGTGTATTTTTGGACTTGTTAGCAGGAACTTCCTAGGAGGACCTGAAGGCAATGGATCCATCTGAAAATGAACACACTATTGATTACTGGGAGGGAAGCAGGTGGCAGGATGTGATCGTTGCTGAATGTGGGCTGATAGAGCTCAGTCGATTGTACTATTTTACAATTAATTTGCTTTGTGTTGAAGGCTGGATTGTAAAATACAAACACCCAAATCCTCCAGGTAAAGAAAAACCAACATCGACAGCTACTGTGAAGCAGTTATCTTGTCAGAAGTTTTACACGATGTGTGTGTACGCATGTGAGTGTGAAGGTCTCTAGATGGTCTGCAAGGTGTTTTTCTGTCTCCTGGTTTTCCCTCACTGTGCTTCAGTTATATCATTATTAGCACTTAAGCTTTCAGTGTATTCAGTGGGCCTGATCATTAGCTAGCCTGTTTCTCTGAGAGATCGCATTCTATTAGCATTTAGATGAGGCGGTGATTTCAGACGGCCTCAACATACTACTGAGCATATGCAGCTGCTGCCAACACTTAGTGTATATAGACATTTAGACCTGCAAAAGTGAGTTTACATCTGTGGAATGAAGACTTAATATATATTTATTATAGTACTAGATTTTTCAGTCATTAATATAAATAGCTGTATGTAGCATTAAACACACATCACATTTTCTATTCATGTTATGCATTAATCACTGTGAAATTCTTTCAAAGAAGTCGTGCATCTAAAAAAAGCTTTAGACATTCATGATTGATGTTACTATTACAATCTCTAGTATTGCATGAAACCTGCCTATTTGCTACTATACATACATTTTCACCGTTTTTCCAACTTTAATGAGTTTTTGAAGTTGTCAGTCTATGTTAAAGGGATACAATAGTTCACCCAAAAATGAAATTTCTTTTATCATTTACTCACCCTCATGTCACTCAAACCTTGTATGGCTTTTTTCATTAAAGGTGAACACATTGTTCATACTATGGAAGTCAATGGTGACCAAAAACATTCTTCAGAATATCTTATTTTGTGTAAAACCGAAAGAGACAAAGTCGTACAGGTTTGGAATGACATTAGTAATTGATGACAGAATTTTTGTTTTGTGGACTATCCCTGGATTACTCGGTTCTGATTGGTCAATTGAGCAGTTTAGTTATCTAATAGAGTGCTAATCTGGGTAACTGAAACCAGCTTTACTGGACGTCACTATTAGTATTAAAGTATTGTGTTTGTCTTATTGCTGAGCTGATTGTTTTGTGCATTGTAATTGTACATTGTTTTTTCTTAGCAGAATCTTTATGTCAGTATACAGGTACAAAATAACCAAATTCAAAGTCAAATCAGTATTTTTTTAATGTGTACATATTTATTTGTGAATAGTCTGTTCATTATCCCTTAACTCATATACACAGTGTAAATTTCAAAAACTGACTGGTTTATGACCAGTAAAAAACAGCATAGCTAAGAGTGTGTGAATCATTAGAAGAACTCTGGAAGTCTTCTGGGATAATTACACAAGGTAGAAAGAGAAAGAAGGAGAGAGAATGTGAGAATAACTGGTGGGGGGAATGAATGCTTGTTTTAAAATGTAGCCTTTGGGTATCACAACTCACATGTAGCAGCTGGTGTGTGTGAGTAAAAGGGTAATTGATTTGGTTCAAGAAGGGTGTGTGTTCATCAGTGTGTGGGTCAGGGTTTTACCTGCGTGCTGGGAACCAGCTGTAGTCCCCAAGAAGAAAATGACTTAATAAACATATTAAACTTAAAAGTTGGTGTGACCGAAATCAGTCATATGATTTTTTTTTTCAGTAACTACAGGCTATTCACTATTCAGTATGATGAAGTTTTAGTCTTTTATTTAGTTCCTGTTACAGAGCATGAGACATTTTCTGAATATTTCATTGTGCCATTAATTTTGCTATTCATTTCAGGGCCTGCTTTTCAACTAACACAGGAGAAAATAATCTTAAATGTGACCCTGGACCACAAAACCAGTCTTAAGTAGCACAGGTATATTTGTAGCAATAGCCAAAAATACATTGTATGTGTCAAAATTATAGATTTTTCTTTTATGCCAAAAATCATTAGGATATTAAGTAAAGATCATGTTTCATGAAGATATTTTGTAAATTTTCAACCATAAATATATCAAAACCTAGTTTTTGATTGGTAATATGCATGTCTAAGAACTTAATTTGGACCATTTTAAAGGCGATTTTCTCAATATTTTGATTTTTTTTGCACTCTCAGATTCCAGATTTTCAAATAGTTGCATCTCGGCCAAATATTGTCCTAATATTGTTAACAAACCATACATCAATGGAAAGCTTATGTATTAAGCTTTTGGATGATGTATAAATCTCAATTTGAAAAAAATTGACCCTTATGACTGGTTTTGTGGTCCAGGGTCACAAATAAGCCTGTAGAGATGTATGTGATATTTCAGAGAATGAGAGCACATATTTGTTTTAAAATGATCTTGTGACATTTAGAGGGCATCTCTTTGTCTTGGTAATCCAGTCAGTTACCAAATGCATCAGTCTGGTGTTGAGGATATTTAGTTTTAATATGAGAGCAGACATTTACTGCTATTTCTTTCAAAGTTTTCTGATACATTTGAATCTTTTGATTCTTTTGGAATCAGCACAGAGGGAAAACAATGAGCTGTTTGGGGCTCATATCATTAGACGGAGAGACTATGTGGAGATGGTAACACCCAGATTCAAGAGATTTTGGAGAGTTAGTCATCTATGGAAAGCTAAATCCTTTTTTATATTCTGACATTAGCTCAAGAATGAAGCACACACTCTCTCAGCTTGACAGATCATGGATGATCTTTACTGTGGAGCTGTCGTTTATTCCGGGAAAATATGTGGATCTGAGGGGTTGCTCTCACTAATGGAGCCCAAAATGGATTTATTGTAGTTGCACGAAAGGTGGAGGATTCCAACACATCCTTAAAGGGATAAACTGGGGACAGATTGTCCCCACACACACACACACATTCATTGGAGGATAGCAGGTGTTTGAGATTCTTTTCTGTCAACAAGCCTTACAAGCACATAGCATCTTTACAGTGAGGCCTGTCCTTGAACAGACAACATGCATCATTAATACCTGGCATATATTTGATGCTCTAAAGTCTTTGGGAATAAATGAATAGCAATTGCAATGCCTGCTGACAGGTCTGTGTCTGCTGTGTAGATGTAATTGCTTTAACAACACATGTGCTGCTCTGTAGAAATGTTTCAGGCCTCGATCCCTACTTTTCAACTTTGGTATAAAAGCTTGAATAAAGCACGTGTTAATAGATGAACCACAGAGGGTTTAGTCATAGTTTTGTTCTGGCACTGGCAACTTTGCTGGTTGAAGTACGACTTTAAAAGGAGCCATTTTAAAGTTAACGGATAATGACTTTTAAATCATTACCAAAGTTCTTGTGTCAGCACTTGCAAAAGACTGCATGGCCTATTAGTCACCCTTGGTTTAGCGCTAATCAAATTCAAACTTTATTCGTTTCTAACCTTCATACCGGATGTGACCGACATTCCGCCCAAATGAATTAGTGTTTAATTTCAAGACAAATGTAATGTTATATATGAAGACTTAAGATGCAAAAACCTCTGTCCGTCTGAGTTTTTTTTTCTTTTAAATGGGCAATTTTAACTCCTGTCTAGATTCAGTAATTTCACTTTAATGGCAAACTTAATATTAAAAAATATGATATAAATTAATGTATGTAATGAAAATAGAATAAAAACAAATTAGGGTTTAATTTCAAATATAATGATCTATATGTAAAATCATTAATCATGAATCAAAAAATATGTAATAATATAAATTAATATATATACACATGCTAGATAAATAGATAGATAGATAAATAGATAGATATGCTGTATGTTTTTATATACACACGTTAAATATTATACATTATGTAAATATAAAAATTAAATGGTTTGTGTGTGTGTATGTATATATATATACACACGCATATAAAACATATAAGACGCATATAAAACATATAAAACGTATATAAGATGATAACTGAGATAATAACATTTTTATGTTTACATAATGCATGTTATTTAAAATGATAAGATGTTTTTTAATAATATTTATATGTTGCATAATATTTTACATGTAAAATACATGTAAAATAAAAGTTCATTCAAAAATAAAAATTCTGACAAATACAGTGGATGAAAAGACACTGTTTAATAGGTTGTTTCCTGATCCTCTCAGATCCTGGCAGTAGAAGCTTGTTACAGGTCAGCACAGATTATCTTCACCCATTGTCTGTGTTTATTATCCCCTTTTGCATTTACGCTGCACAGTGTCTCAGTGGTAGACAAACCCATGCACACCTGCAGCATAGAGAGCAGCTTTGCTCTAGCAAACAAGGGCACATTGGCTCAGCAGCCTGTAACCTTATATAGGGGTTGATAGGGTGTAAATGGCAGGGAAAAGGGGCTTATGCAAGCCTATAAAATGAAAAGTGTGTTGTAAGGGAGGAATGAGAAAAGATTTTCTTCCCTCCAGCAGAACCTCCTGGGCTGTGGCTGCTGGGATGTCAGCAGGTCTGGTGCATTACTGATGGCTGGTAGACTATAGCCAGCGCTCATACTTCAGAGCAAAGAGAGGGAAATGGGCATTTGAATAACAGAGAAATGGAGGCAGAGAGAGCTAGGGTACTTTAGAGAGAAAGTCTGAGAGAGAGAGAGTTTGTACAAAAGGGACAATGAGATACAGAGGTAGAGACAGATGAAAGAGCAACGGAAATGACCTGGATTAACATCATTCATCCAGGTCATTCCCTTTAGCCTCTGGCAGCTGAGGTCTGATTACTCACCACTACAGCAGACATCATATTCATTTTATCAAACTGAAGTTAATAAATACTGAAGTTGCTTTTTCCTCAAAGGTATAGTTCATCAAAAAATGAAAATTCATTTACTCACCCTCATGCCACTCTCAAACCCGTATGCTGTTATTTTTTTACTGTTCTTGAATTTAAGAATCTTTACACACCTACAGTTTATTGTGACCAAGAAAACATTTTTAAAAAGTAGTTCATATAACTTGTTTTCAATGTTTTAAATCTTATGAAGCCAAACTACAGTATTGTATGAAAATATATATATATACTGGATTGAGTTAAACCCAAATCCCCAGTCAGTTCACTCAGTGGCCATATTTGTAACATCTCTTGACAGCTATTTCCAACGTCCAAGACCAAGTTTCATCTACTTGAATGGGGAAATCATCAAATCTCAAAAACTGCTTGACATACTTGAAATTTTAATTTTAAATCAGCAACAAAATCTGACTTGAAGTGGCCCATAAATTATGTTTCTTTTGCTCAAATATTGTTAAAAAACTTTAAATGTCAATCCTCTGACATTTCAAGTTGCACTTTCTCCCATTCATAATAATAGGAGCATACCATCTAAAGACCTTGTTTAAACTTGAGAACTGAATCAGTGAACGATTTATTCCCTAAAGTTGGTTCACAATTTAGACTGAACAGTTTGTTCATGAATCAGTAAATGTACAGAACTGATTTGACCTGAATGTCAGTCTGTTCCTCAAATGAAGCTACTGCATGTCTTCAGAATATGGCACACAACTTGTGAACTTTTCTTTTTTCTTCAAACTATCAACATTTATTGTTCCACAAAAGAAAGTAAGTCCTTTGATTTTGTAAATGATGACAGAATTAAAATCTTTGGGCCAGTAACGTCTTTGAATCAGCAGTTAGTGATTTTACAGTTTTGCTAAGTTCTGTCATTTTTGCTTAGACATCAGCAACCCTGAAGGTTTAATAATAAGTCACAGGCAGAAAGCTCTTTTTTTAACACCCAGGTGTTTTATCTGTATGTTATTTATATCAAATATCATTCATACCACAGGTATTAGTTGTACACTGTACCGCAACTGGTGAATATACACTCCAGAATATGTGTGGTGCGTAACATGACACTAGTCAGATGTTGTTATTGTGGGATCTCCATCGAATTTTGTTCCTGTGATCTGAAGGTGTTTCAGCACCACAGACAGCAGCAAATCCTCACGCTGTGTTCCAGAAGAATGATATATCCCTGACATTCCTGAATAATCATCATATTAATTCAAACGAGGTCTCTTAATTTCAGGGGAATTCACCTGGAGCTTTAGGGAGATTATTGACGACACCGAAAACAGTTTTTTCTTTCCTGTTATGCACCTGTTCATTTCCATTCTTTAGCATGCAATGCAAAGAGAGCTTTACAACTGGTTTTTGACAGACAGTCCACTGTGAATAAAACTTAATATTCACTAGCAAGAATCTGTTATCAAGGAAACTGTAAAAGTAGGTTTTGAAACAAACAGGAAGACGAACAAGAACAACAAAGATCGTAGAGTTTGTCAGTATTGGAAGAAGTGTTTTACCACAAGGTAAAATATGACACTTGAGTTTGATGAACAGATGACAAAGGGCTTGTAATATATGAATTGATGCATCAAATCTACTGAAGCAGCCTCATTGTTAGTTTGTGAAGGCCGCATGGTATAAAATAAACCTTGTAATGCCTATATTGAGATAAAAGGTATGTCTGTTGTCTGGTTTCACTACTAGCCTTTGTCAGGGAGCACAGCTTGTTTTCCTCCTCTCCTTGAAAAACTATCTTCTCCCATGGGAGCCTGAGTCAGGCAGTAGTCACTCTTCACTCCAAGCGCAGCACTCTTTTGAAGACATAAATAGGCTGTGTGTTTACCTCCATCTGCAGCACTGAGTTGACACACAGTGATCTATGGTGCTAGTTGTTAAAATTCAATTAGCTTTAGAGACATGATGAGTTTTGATATGTTCTAAAGTTGAGAATTTCACAGAACTTCACTGTCAAAAGAGTTAATGTGGAATTGTTACTTTATGGATCTATTTCTTCCTCGTTTGACGTTAAAAAATGCCATTTGTTGGTGTAACCTAATGTAATCAGATTAATTCTGTTCATCATGTTTGCTGTCATGGTTCCTATTAACATTTTCACTTTAAAACTTTAGATATTTATTTATTTATTTATGTATTTATTCATTTATTTTTAATTAAAGAGACAGTTATCCCAACAAATCTGACGTAATTTACTCTTTTATCGAGTTCCAAACTCTTATGACTGTCCAACATGTTAAAAGGTTTGGAGGTTAGTAAGAAATACTTAATTAAGTACTAATTAATTAATTAATTTTTTGAAGAAATTAATGCTTTTATTCAGCAAGGATGCATTAAATTGATCAAAGGTGACAGTAAACACATTTGTAATGTTAAGAATTTACATGAAATGATTTGCAGTTTCCACAAAAATATTCAGCACCACAACTGTTTTCAACATTGAAAATAATAAGATAAAAATAAAAAAATCAGCACATCGGGGCGATTTTTGAGGAATCATGACACTGAGGACTGCTGAAATTTCAGCTTGCCATCACAGGAATAAATTACATTATAAAATATTTATTATAAATATATAAAATTTATATATATATTAAAATAGAAAATGAAAAAAGGAAGTTCTTTTAAATTTTAATGATATCACGTATGCATTTATGAAATAAATTCTGTCTTGGTAAGCACAAGAGACTTCAGTCAAAAACATTTTTAAAAAATCTTACCGACCACAAACCTTTGAACCAGTTGATCCATGAATTGGACTGATCAGGGCATCGAAAATTTAGATGAACTTAAACACAAAAACAGGCACAGGCAGCAACACTGTGGTAAAGAAAGGCATTTTATTGCTGCCAGCTTTTGCTATTTACAGTACCAGTAGAGCTGGACTATTAAGGCTTTTTTGACAGAGTGAGACATGTTGTAGTGTCTTGACAAGGAACCATTTCCCCCCATATAATCAAAGGCCCGTGATGGATGGATGGCAGGAGCATCTCTCAGCTCACCTATCCTGTCCACCTCCTCATCCTTTTCATCCTCTACATGGTCTTTCTCAGGCAGCGTCCTCAAAGGAGCCATTATGCTGACACCGGTGGCTACATTCTGTCCTTCTGTGTTCATAATAGAGGAGAGGGCAGCGAGCTGCAGGTCTGCAGGGGTGGAGAGGGGATTTTAGCCACACTACTCTGTCGGCATGCAGTGCGGCCACTGCCATTTGACAGGATTTGGCTGGAAAATTAGACCCTGCTTCCGCCCCAGATGGCAGCTTTTATCAAAATGGCTTTGAGGGTAGAGCTTTCTGAGAGAGAGACAGAAAAAGATGACGGAAGTCTATAAAAAGTCTGCAAGTGTTAAAGGGACAGTTTACTCAAAAGTGAACATTTTTGATTCTTCATTTGCTCACCCTCATTGTCATTCTAAACCAACTTGTGTGATGATTAAAGCTCCATATATATATTTTTTTAATATCTATATTATATATAAATGTTTTGATATTCAATAATATATTTTAAATATACATCACCTTTCTAAAGTTTGGGTACTTTTGGGTACTAAGACAGTACTTTTTTAAGAACGTAATACTTTCATTCAGGTTTATCGAAAGTGACAGTAATAATGTTATAGGCCTAACAGTTAATAATGTCTCTCTCTTAATAATGTCTCTGTGTGTGTGTGTGTGTGTGTGTGTGTGTGTGTGTGTGTATATATATATATATATATATATATATATACACACACACAGTGAATTACAAAAGTATTCAAACCCCTTTTGCTGGTGCAGCCTTATGTTAAACTGCTTTAAATTACTTTTTTCTACATCAATCTACACTCCATACACCTAATGACAAAGCAAAAACAGAAATGTCACAACTTCATAAAATTTATTAAAAAATAAAAAAACTGAAATAAGTGCATTGCATAAGTATCCATACCCTTAAATAAATATTTAGCTGAAGCACCTTTACAGCCTCAAGCCTATTTTGTTTGATGCGACAAGCTTTTCTCATCAGCATTTGGCAATTATCTGCCATTCTTCTCCTCACCTCTTCACGTCTCACGCTCTGTCAGGTTGGACGGGGGCAGACGCATATTTTCAAGTTTCTCTAGAAATATTTGATTGGGTTCAATCCCAGGCTGTGGCTGGGCCACTCAAGGACATTCACAGAGTTGTCTATAAGCCACTCTTGCAGTGTGCTTAGG
>JAFVLL020016494.1:0-13309 GCA_021397915.2 Tor tambroides
TGTGGACCCTTTTCAATTTTGTATTTTTGATCCAAAACGAAATTTTAAAATATGAAAAACAAGACAATTTTCATTTTTCGTTTCTGATTCAAAATCAAATAACAAAAAAACCAATCAGATTTTCATTTTTTGATTTTCATTTATCAATTGAAAATGGAAAGGACGAATGATACACGGATTGTTGATGTCTATGTGCATCTAATTAACAGCTCAAAATGCTTTTGAAATTCACATTACACATCATTTAGAATATATTCCTGCTTTATTACAACACTGTTTGTGACTTTACCTGAATATTGAGCCTGACTCACACACTCCATCTTTATGTGATTGCTGCACTCTCCCTGAAAATGAACTGATCTCAGAAGTTATTCAGAAGTTACTATATGCTGGGTCAAAATTAATACAACATGATTCATTCAGATCAATGTAGGGTTTGTTTGTTGCTACTCATTATTCATTGAAGAGACCATTTGATTAAGTTTGCTTTTGAGTGTTAATTAATGATAACTGTCAAACATGCACTACAGTTAACATGGCCATTATTTAGCAGAGGGTATGCATTTGTGAGCTGGCTGTTTAATTGATTAAATGTACCTGACATGCACACCAGGGGCCTCATTTATAAAGTGTGTGTATGCACAGATTTGATCTCAGAGTGTGCATATGCTTAAATACTGTGTCTGAGCAGATGTACGCACTTTTTCTTGTCGGAGTACTGCAGGTTTTTGGAAATGTAAGCTGTTCTTGCAGCTCGCTGTTCTAAATTAAAGGATTTGAATGATGACTGGTGATCTTTTAAATGTTAATGACATTAATTAGGAGTCGTTTACAAGGCAGTGCTCTGAAACCATTCAATTGTGCGCAAGTACAAGATCATTCGTGATTCATAGATTTCACATCTGAAAGAGAGGCGTACGTGCGTTTTCTGTGCGTATGCTCATTTTATGAATCACACATAGGCATATTTGAGAGATGATCATGAGATCAAATTACGATGGTTTCTGCGCAACAGTTTATAAATGAGGTCCCAGAATACATTTTTAAAAGCCATAATCTGCAGTTCTCTGTATCTGACAGAGCAAAGCTGTTTGTCTCAACCAGAAAGTAGGAGGTGTGTAAAGATCAGAACTTCGGGCTCTATCTGGAGTTCAAGTATGTCTATTTACAGTAAGTGTATGCACATCTGTTTGAGCTTGAAAAGACCTTTTACAAAAGACTTTTTTTTTTTTTTTTTTTAATTCTGACAAAAATATTACATTTACTCAGAATATAAGATGGCAAATATTTAAAGCTGCAGTCCGTAACTTTTTTGGTTAAAAATGATCCAAAATCAATTTTTGAGCAAGTACATAACTAGCCAGTGCTCAAAACTATGGCCTTACTTTAGCACGATTCACAACGGTAAGCTTGTAATAAAGTTTTCTAATACGGGTAGGTTGCGGGAAATTCGAGCATGGCACTGCGTCATGTCTGAAAACATAAAGAAGTTGTCCCGGCTAGTATGCTATATCACATGTGAGGATGCTGCAGGTGACTGATCGTTTATAGCCTTTTCTCACAGCAGCTGGAATAAATGGTGAATTGTAATCCAGAAAGGTCAAAACGACAATCATAAGTGACTGGAGATTCAACCGTAGTCAAAACCAAAAGAATTTGTACTGAGAATTGGGCTACAGAAAAAAGGGGAATGCGACTGACCCATTGCTAAAACACCAAAAAATATCGGCAGGGCTTTTGAAAGGTGGTGTGAAATCGTGTTTTGAAGGGGTTTAAAACAGATGCAGAGGCTTTTTTTTCTGCTAGACATTTAAGACATTTCAATGCTTCATTGGGTAGCTACTTGGGTAACAGTAACACACTTATGGAGTTTCTTATGTTGTGCTTTTTTCTCGTCTTGCTATGTTCATTATGATAAAAGATTTATTTCAAAGAGAACGAGTTGTAAGGAATTTTAATTTGCTTTTTGGGAATACAAGAACAATTCCTTTATATGAAATTCGAATGGTGTGACAAAGATTAGAAAATTAAATCTACAGGTAACGCTAATATGCACTAAATACACGCACGCACGCAGTGCTAATGTTATTAACGTCAAGAATTTGAAAACAAAGTATAACAATAATAATAATTGGCACGGTTTGATGTGATATGAGCTAACGGATCGTTGGATTTAATCACCATTGATAGCGCAATTTATTGTAGTGCTTTTTTCCTCAGTTGATCAGAACAAAAGTGACAGTTGTAACTTACTTGGTCAGATGACATTCTCCAGTGAAAACTCTTATTTGGGTCATACTTTCAAAATGTAAAATCTGTCAATACAAAGTGCAGTATACACAACAGTGCGGTGACTGACAGCCACACATTAGATTCACAACCCACGCAAGGAAGATAATTCCGCAAATAGCTGCAATTGCAGGTTTTCAAACAGAGATGGCGACAAAGAGGCAAAACTTACGGACTGCAGCTTTAACTGATAAGTAGCAAATAAAGTATATAACCTAGAATATGATATGATTAAATTTAACATGCATGACAAAACGGCAACTAAATCCACATTTGGGTGCCTGGGTTCCAGTTGTTTCTGCATATTGCAACAATCCATTTGCTTTTATTTTCTGTACATTTGGCATCTGTAAAAAGATAGCTCAGACTGTTGATCCTATTAGTACAGTCAGTTGCACAACATCCGAAACATCCTATTTCAGATGTTTTCTGTGTGTGTTTTCGCTGCATTCATGCTGAACTAACTCTGCCACTGTCTTTTTGCAGCTTAGTGGTTGTAGCTGCAGTGACTTCCACCTATTGTGACGTAATGTGCATACCATCTATTTAAGTCTAGATTGATTAGATCTGTGCATTCCCTCATTAAAATCAAATAACACAAGGCAATGTCTATTATTTCATTCAGTTTGTCAGTTTATTTATAAATTTATATTTACTTGAACAAATTTTCATCAGTCCAAATTAATCTAATCCGATTTCAAATAAAAAAAAAAAAAAAAAAAAAAGGTTGTTTATCCACCTTTTTCTTGCCGTAAAAATGGGCATTTGTAAATTCTATGGGTCTAGCTTCCCGTCTCATCCGCATCCAGCTATTTTTAGCTGTACAAAACAGTTCATTTTGATACTGATATTTGGAATGATATTGAAAATTGTTTAATCATATTATTTTAATGTAGGCCTATTACCTTAATTATGAACACACTGGTTTGTAGTGCAAACAGTTTTACCGTTTACTGCACGTTGTTATTCTCCTCGTTATTTACGTATAGCGGCTAATGAACCGGAAGTCTCGCCCATAGGCTTACTTCTGTGTTGAAGAAAAAGGTGGATACTGTATGCATACAAAAATTTGCATTGTTTAAATGACATGAATCTAGAAAGAAAGCTGATATGTCTGTCAGAATATCTTTTCTAGCAAACACGTGACACATTCAGTCTCCACCACCCCTTTCAGTTGATAAATAAAAATAAATAAATAAATAACCAGAGTCAAACTCAATCGAACTGAATGAAGGCTTTCCAGTTGAGTCTGATTGCGCCATAAATTTGATTATAAACAGATCTGTGGCGAATTATCTGGGTTGCATGTAAACATAGCAACTGTGGCACAACACAGCAAGAAAAAGTTTATCTAATATTTTTCTGAATCAAATACTGAAGAAACAACTTAAATATTTTTTAAATATTTTTTACAACAACAAAAATAGAGGCTGTCAACTGCAACAGTTCAATATTTGAAACTATTGCAAAGGAAATGATCAGGTGGGGCCACAAGCGCTCATTTATGTATGACACAACAAAAGCCTCCAGTGCAAACAAGTAAAGAATACAAAATAAAACATGGTGCAGTGTCACCTGTTGAGATGGTATCTGATATGGGCCACAGTTAAAAGGTCATGTGAACAAAATCATATTTGAGAAGAAAATCTGCATTTAGACTACATTCAGCTTTGGTGTAATCGTAGCCTTGATTTCACACAGATACTTGCTTTCTGGTGTAATTTAAACTTGCTAAACCACTTAAAACGCTTTCCACAGAAATAACACAAATAGAGTCTCACATCTGCATGACTTTTCATATGTATCTGTAAGTGTGATGGGAAAATAAATTTTTTATTACACTGATCACAATTAAATCGCCGTCCTCCAGAGTGAATGCGCAGATGATTTTTGAAACTGCTTAGTTTCCTAAATATCTTGCCACACTCTAAACACTGCTGTTTCTTTCCAGAATAGGTTTGCAAATGACATTTTGGGTCTTTTGTGAAACCCTTCTCACGCTTAAGACATGTGTAAGGCCTCTCTCCGGTGTGAAGCCTCAAGTGAGTTTGAAGATTCCCTTTAAACCTGAAACTCTTTCCACAGTGATGGCATATGAAAGGCCTTTCTCCAGTGTGAATTATCATGTGAGTCTTGAGATTTCCTTTACGTGTGAAACTCTTTCCACAGTGGTGGCACATGAAAGGCTTCTCCCCGATGTGAGTCATTACATGATTTTTAAGCTCTTTCTTGTCGGTGAAACTCTTTCCACACTGATGACATATAGGACCGTTCTCTCTTGAGTGAATCCTGGTGTGCTTATTTAAGGTTACTTTGTATCTGAAACTCTTTCCACACTGATCACATGTGAATGGTTTCTCACCAGTGTGGATTCTCATGTGATACTTGAGATTTCCTTTTTGTGAGAAGCTCTTCCCACACAGTTTGCAGGTGTAAAGGTTTTCTCCAGTGTGAACTCTCAAGTGGATATCAAAGGACTCCTTATATGTAAAATTCATTCCGCACTGAGGGCATGAGTAAGGTTTCTCTCCAGTGTGAATCCTCATGTGAGACTTGAGGCTTACTTTATGACTGAAACACTTTCCACAATTAGGGCACATGAAAGGCTTTTCTCCAGTGTGAACTCTCATGTGATACTTTAGATTTCCTTTTTGTGAGAAGCTCTTCCCACACAGTTTGCAGGTGTAAGGGTTCTCTCCAGTGTGACTTTTCATATGAGCGTTAAAGGTTGGTTTATATGTGAAATTCATTCTGCACAGCGGGCATGAGTAAGGCTTCTCTCCAGTGTGAATTCTCATGTGAGTTTTGAGACTACCTTTATGACAGAAACCCTTTCCACAATGATGGCACATGAAAGGCTTGTTCTCTGCGTGAATTCTCATGTGATTCTTAAGGTATTTA
This sequence comes from Tor tambroides, assembly GCA_021397915.2. NCBI lineage: Eukaryota > Metazoa > Chordata > Actinopteri > Cypriniformes > Cyprinidae > Tor > Tor tambroides. The sequence continues at coordinate 5,191 of JAFVLL020016494.1, forward strand.
TTTATTCGGAAACTCCTTTCGCACTGCTGGCATTTGAAAGGGTTCTCTCCAGAAGCTTCTCTTGTGTGGGAATTAAAGGCTCTTGTCATTTGCGCTATATTTAGTGAAGAAGTATTTTCAGACTGTGAGCAACTAAAAGATTTTTCTTCAGTTATGAAATCATGGTCTTCCTCTTTCATTTCACTGAGTACTTCACTCTCCTCTTTCAATGCAACCAGGTCTAAGACAGAGAGAAAAAAATACAAGTTAACCTCAGTTTAATGGCATAAAGTAACAGACCTGAGAGGATTTAAAACAGAAACCAACATGTATGCTGGATATCATACCCACTAAACTACTAAAAGAGGTGTCAGGATTTAAGCACCATTAGAAACTTACAACTCTGTGCATATCTCTGCCTCTGCTTACATTTCAACAACACAGACCACAGCATTCACTTGGAGGGAGAGTTATGTTGGCCTTTGTGGACCTGCATTAGCATGTCCTGTCTATCTGACCACTACCAATTTGTGTAAATGAAGAGTGACCGAATGGATATCACATTAAAATATGAAGTGCCACAGGGTTCAGTATTAGGTCCTCTGCTTTTCTCCTTCTATATGATTTCCCTAAAGGATATTACAGTTCACAGTTATGCCAACGATGAAGATTCTCGATCTCTGTGGACGTACGTTTACTACAGATAAGAACCTGGGTGTTGTGTTTCTATAATCAGTAAATAAGCTCGTAAGTTGGTTCAAAATTCAGCAGCTAATGTGCTTACTAGATGCAAGAAATGTGATTACAACAGCTCATTTTTGTCATCACTACACTAAATGTAATATTTTGTATTAATTTTAAAATATATCTAATTATACACAAAACTTTGAATGACCTGGCTCCTTACTACTTATGCAACCTTCTACCTTGGTATGATCATCACATTTATTATGGTCACAAAATTCTGACCTGATACAGGGGTGGGCGCTATACTTTTATAATTAAATTGAGGCCATAAGCGCCATCTGCTGAGTGAATTTGCATGTTCTTTCAGTCCATTTGCCGTTTTTTTTTTTTTTGCGCAGATGTCTTATGTAGCATAATTTGACACTTCTAAAGTCAGACCACTATTTTTGCCTTAGATCTTGAAATCATGTTTTTTCTTCTAGTTATATAAGGTTAAAATACATATTTTGCCTGTAATTTAACTAAGGTCTACTAAAATGTGATTCCAATTCTTTTTCTCATATCGTGATATATCGATATCGTCTGGACAGTGGAAATTATCGTGATATGAATTTTAGCTCATATCGCCCACCCCTAACCTGATATAATATTTTAAGATTACTGAAAAGAAGGTTCTCTACCAACGAAAAAGGAGGTGCAACCAAAAATCAAAAAGCCATGTCGGTTAGAAAAGGTGCAGCACTCACTCTTGAAGAGATCAAAACTTTATAGTTTAAAATGACGTTTCGGCCATTATTAAGGCCTTCATCAGACATCAAGAACAGCAGTACCAAACAATGCTTTAAACATTCTTGTAATCAGCAACAGGTGTGTCACTCTGCCAATTAGGGGAGTGGCTTGCAAACAAGTTTAAGGAGGGGGAAAAAAAGGAAAACAGAGAATCAGCAAAAGATACCATAATCAATTTCTTGATTGAGAACTCTGGGAAATAATGTGTCTAAAGTAAAAATCCAAAAAGTCTCCCTAGATTTACGTTTCACAACAATATCACCCTGACCTGCTGAATGAACTTGTTCAATACCAAAGTAAAAAAACTCACAAATAGAATGTGAATAACATTCTTTAAAATGCTACTGGGTTGCTCATGTCCCCACGTCATACACCACTGTGATGTTCACATATACGAGTTCTTAATTCTCTTGATGTTTCACCAACATACAACATTCCACATGGACAGCGTATAGCATAAATGACATTACAAGAAGAACCCTAACCCATGGTGCTGATTACGTCAAGAGGAGGGTAAACGGGTGGATCCCTCTGTCGGCATCAAAACGAGCGGGAGGGCTAAAGTTATCGCGCACTAATATTACGTCGTCTTGTACTTACTGCTGTTGTTTCTTTTTGTGTTATCAGAAAATAATACTTCTGATTCGGCCCGTCAAAGTCTAAATCCTGTCTGATAAGTGCGTGTCCTTGTACGTCTCGCAACAATTATGTATTAGGTCAGTAGGCGGAGAGTAGGAGGTCCTTTGTGGATGCTCGACCGCATTCGACCACATTAGCGTCTACACCACGAAAGCAATCCGATCGAATGCGTTTTCAACTACCTCTGGAAGTGGTCGAAAGTGGACAAGCTCCAAACGTTTCACACCCCGTTTACACCTGTATTTAGCATTGTCCACTTGTGATCCAATCAACCAAAACACATCTTAATACCAAGTGTAAACAGGACCCTGGTGTACTAACATTGAGTACAATTCCCACATTTGTAGCTACCTGGAGGAACTGCAAATGGCAGAGGCTTAGGAGGACTTGTGCAAACATTGGCCTTAACTAAAGAGCTCTTTAAACTCCTTTCTTTTCGAAAAGACATTAATGGGGGATGTTCAAACATTTTAGAAAGACCTGGGTCTGACTGCAAAATATGCCAATATTTCTGTATAATGTCACAGATTATTGGAGCTTGGGGAGTGTATGTTGTAACAAATTGTACAGAGAAATTCCTTTTAGTGTTTTGAGTTTTATTAGCTGGAGTGAGTAGATGTTCCCTTTGTACTGCTTTTAATTTCTCCTCTGCACAATCCAACCACCTATCTTTATAGCCCTTTTCTTTGAATTTCTTCCACTTTTCTTTTTCCTAATTTCAAACAAATTGTCTGTTGACCAAATTCGCTTAATTCTATGCAGCTGACTCACTGGTAAACTTTTTTTGAGAAAGGGTGGGTGACAACTATGAGCATGTAAATAATTATTCCTATCTGTTTTCTTACTAAAAAGGTCTGTACTCAATAATTGTCCTACCTTGCTAACACAGACATCCAAAAAATCCAAAGTATTCTTTTAAAAATCAAAAAACTCGTATATGTGAACATCACAGTGGTATAAGACGTGGGGACATGAGCAACCCAGTAGCACAACATTTTCAAGAATATTCACATTCTATTTGTGAGTTTTCTTTTTACGTTGGTATTGAACAAGTCCATCCAGTAGGCAGTGTTGGGCAGTAGCGTCGCTACAAGTAGTGACGCTACTAGTTTAACTACATTTCTCAGTAGCGTGGTGGTAGCGTCGCTGCTTTCTGAATCAAATAGCTTTTCAGTAGCTAAGCTCTTTTTTTGATCAAGTAGCACGGTAGCGTCAACAAAAGCTAACGTTACATTATCCAAAGAAAGCATTCTGAAACTCGAGCTCAAATCAGAAATATTACAGCTACGGATCACTGATCCTGGATCAGTCAGTGACGCTGCAGACACTAAAGCTCATAACGCCATTGGCTCCTCAAACTGTCAGTCAAACCTCATTATTCCTCCCGCCTCTCTCGTGAATGAAGTGCGGCGCGCAGTTTGGAGCATCTCAGCTTGTTTGCAGTCTGAAGGTAAATAAAGAACTGTTGATTGAATAAGTACAGCGGTTTCTTTACTCAAAAAACACTATAAAGGCTAATACTTTTTTTTTTTTTGTATTTGAGGAGCGGAGAAGAGTTTCTTAGTCTAGCATTTGTTGTCAAGTCACAGCCAAATAGCTTGTGCGAAGCGCTGAATCTTTCATAATATGATACTTTGGCCAAATAACAGAAAAAAACTGAACGCCCACATAATGACAGAAAACTGGGGAAAACGGGACACGAGTCAGGGAAAAAAAAAAACATTCGCTGGTCAAAAGCTTCGTATTTGAACTTGATTTTGGTGACATGTTTATATTAATATAATGACACATGCAACGATGCAAATAAACGTAGCCTATCTGTAGGCCTATACATCTATATGGTAACACTATACAATACGATTTCATTAATGTTAGCTAATGTATTATCTAACATGAGCATACAATGTATAAAATACATTCATTACAGTATTACATTAAAATACATTTATTACAATATTTATTAATCTTTGTTAATGTTAGTTAATGAAAATACAGTCGTTCACTGGTAGTTCATAGTTCACAGTGCATTAACAAATGTTAACAAACAACTTTTGATTTTAATAATGCATTAGTAAATGTTGAAATTAAGATAAATGCTGCAGAAGTATTGTTCATTCTTAGTTCATGTTAACTACACTAGTTAACTAATGTTAACTTCTGAACCTTATTGTGAAGTGTTACCATTTATATAAATGTATCTGTATACAATAAAGCCACAATACCAACTACCAATAGGAGGTTTCCGGCCGACAGCAAAAATTTATTTTGCCTATGTCACAATTTGAGGTCAATCCGGCCCTGTATTTGATACTGATTATGTTGCCAAATTGGTTTGGAACAGTTGTTGAATAAACAATTAAACTGAACATGCCTGTCTATCTGCTTGACTGACAGTTTTATTGATCACTGAGAGAGCATTGACTTGGTATGATGTTGGTTCAATAGAATTTTTTTTTTTTTTTTTTAAATAGCTTGGATGTAGTAAACTACTTTTGCCATGTTGCTGTAGCTTAGCTTGCTACATTTCCCAAGTAGCTTGCCCAACACTGTCAGTAGGTCAGGGAGGTGATACTGCTGTGAAACCTAAATCTAGGGACACTTTTTGGATTTTTACTTTAGACACATTACTTCCCAGAGTTCTCAATCAAGAAATTGATTATAGTATGTTTTACTGATTCTCTGTATTCCTTTTTTTTCCCCCCTCCTTAAACTTGTTTGGAAGCCACTCCCCTAATTGGCAGAGTGACACACCTGTTGCTGATTACAAGAATGTTTGAACTTTAAAGCATTGTTTGGTACTGCTGTTCTTGATGTCTGATGAAGGCCTTAATAATGGCCGAAACGTCATTTTAACCAATAAAGTTTTGATCTCTTCAAGAGTGAGTGCTGCACCTTTTCTAACTGATATGGTATAATATTTTGAATGCTGAAATCCACGAAAGCTCACTTCAGCTGAATTGCTGCCACTCTCAGTCATACAGCTAAAGTGAGGGTAGCAGTCCTGCTCCTGATCTTCTCAGGTGCTCTTATAGGCAGAATTAATATTTAACTGGTCATGTGTCTGTCCACATGTGGTGACCCACTCCATGTCAGAAATAAGCTGCTTTATTTAGGCCACTCATATGCCATTCTTCAAAAATACACATTATTTCTGTTTTGATAAGGATCAAATGACTGAGTTCAGCTTTGGGAATGGAAACTAACCTGTTTGTTCCTCAGTATCTTCATGTTTCACTCTGAATGCTTCTTCAATCTTCAAGTCTTCACTCTCCTCCTTAATAAACGCCATCTTTTTATTCGTCACATGGATCTCAGTTGCTTCACCAGGAGTTTTTCTGCATCTTTGGACTCTCTGTCTGTTTAAGATAAGAATAATTAACAGAAAGAAAAATAAATCCACAGTAAATCTCTAGTTCCCTGGTTTGGCAGTCAGTGCACTGGAATAGGTCAGTCATAGTGCTAATTAATGGTCTTAAATGAAATAAATAAATAGCCAACACTCTAAAATAGAACTACAAAAGATAACAGAACACAAAATTAATTACATTTTCAAATACATAAATACATACAATTAGTCTGTAAAAGTTCTCATTGCACATGATGTTTGTGATCTGGTTGCATTGACACAGTTTTGTCCAGCAGGTGCCGTAAGCTTGTGCTGATTGGAGCGCTTCAAATCAGTAAATCATTGTGCGCTTCTGTGTTATTACTAAACGGTCAGTGCTGAATTCATAACAATAAACCGATTCTTGATTTAGGAAGCCAAATGAGACGCACTTCTTCTGTTACTCATATGTGGATGTGCCTTATTCACAACAATAACGCCCATTAATGTTAGATAAAACATTACAATGTTACATTAAATGATAAATAATTCATTTTTCATCGTGTGTAAAAACTACACAATTGATTGACCTGTTTATATTGATGAACACGCAAAAACGATTAAGAACACAAACCTTCAGCCCAGAGGAGCGCGGCGCAGACGTATGACGTCACGTCGCCAGCCCAAAATAAAAGTCCTGTAAAAAAACATAGCACTCAGTATCGGTTGAATGAATGCTTTTGCTTCGTTCATATCTTCTATACATTCTTGGAATATCATAATTATGATCTAAACACTTGTTTTGATATTTTGTACATTGAAGTTTTTTTTAATCTCAAATTAACTTATTTTTATAAAACCTATATATATATATATATATATATATATATATATATATATATATAACTGGACACTCGTATACGTTTCAGTACTGATACATGTATAAAATCTGCTTTAACTCACACACTCACTCAACATGTTTTTTTTTTACTCGTAAACCACATTTGCACTACTTGCATTTTAATGGATAGCTTGTTTAAATAGTTTTTCTGCACCCAAACATTTAGACAGAATCTCGCACTCTTTCATTTGAAAAACTTACACAACATTTATTTTATTTATACACAGGATTAGAGAGTAGAATATAATGCATGCAGATAGCAAAGATTTGCCCTGCTCAGGACTATATCATTTACCTAAGGCTTGTTAACACATCTGTGGTGTATGAGTGCAACCACAACAGCAGCTTTCACACAGAAAGTGTGTTGCAATCGACCGTAAGTGGACTTCATAGGGTATTCCACCATGTTAAGTGAGATTCCAATCCGAAGGGAGCATGAGACATCTACAATCCATCAACAGTCTAAACATATGCATTTTGACTATTCATTAGATACCTAGTTGTATATGTATTTTATATGCATTTAAATTTGAAAGTAAAATAAATTAGAATATTTATGTTATATCACAATCTGCGTGACCCTGTCATTGCCTTTCTTTGATGGCGTTCCAGGGCATTCCAGATGAGCGATTATCGTCAGCGAAGTCCACTTCAGTGTATATCCTGTGCTTAGGGAGTAAGAGCAGTGAACACTGCGTATAGGGACCCTCTCAATCGGAACGCACCTAGAATTTACAGTGGTTAACATAGCTAAGATGATATTTTGTTACTACATTGAATATTTTCCTTAATAGCAGGTTCTTAACATTCAGCTTTGAACATATATAAGGCTGAATGAATTTTCACACTCAGAAAAGCCCTTACTTCACCTTTAAAATTATATCCAATATTATATTACAAGCTAGAGTCTTTTGCCTCTAAACAAACCTCAACAACAAGTTTAGGAACTTTCCATAGAAATACTGGACTCCCTGACAACAATCTATTAGAAAGGCATTGTCTTGCCATTATTTTGTAGTACAAATTATTTTAATCTCATCACATTAAAGCGCAGATGTTTGCTAACTTTCATATCTTATATGTTTGGATACCAAATGCTGATGTGGTAGATGTTTTTTCTTCTTCTTTTTTCATTAGTTTCCTGTTTAGAATCAGAACTGCTGAATAAATATAAATTTGTAAATGAATCATTTTTGAATCGGTTCTTTCGATGAATTGGTCAAACAGGAAGCAAAGTGGTCTGGATCATTTTGTAATTGACTCACACAGTCTTAGTTTTAATCCTGCTGACCAGAACACTTTTTTTTTTTTTTTCATTTTAAAAACAGTTGGTCCAACAATTTTATGAATTCAGTGATTTTAGGCTAACTGGTAGACCTACATGCATCCATTTCAATGTGGGGCAGTTTCAGAAATACTGCAATGATGGTCCTATGTCAACTTTATATTTTAGGCATGTGAAGAATGAATGTGAAGGATCAATTTTATATGAGGTTTTGTGTTTTTATGAAATATCCTGTAGTATAAAGTGTGGAAAAGCTCATTCACTTTCCTCAGTAAGTCTCAAAATCTCCCATGTTCTTCGGTCATAGTTAAATATACCTCTTAGATCGTGTAAAGTGAAGCAGATCAACTGAAGCCCCTCAGTATTCAAACTTATCAGTGTTCAGATATCTTTTTAAAAATATTAGAGAACTTATAAAAAACCAACAATGATTCTCAGAAATTCCATATTCCATATTCATAATTCCAGTTTAATAGATGTTTATTGGTCATCTTCTAAAATGAGAGTGTGACTG